>JAGDQP010008953.1:30162-60988 GCA_022664845.1 Lepisma saccharinum | reverse complement strand
TTTTTTTTTTTTACAAAATTGAAGAGTACAGTAAAAAAAATAGTATGTCCATTTTCTTGAAGAAAAAAGAATTGCATTTGCACTAACAAGTACTATTAATGACAGTTAACTGCTCAGAAAGTTTCAGTCAAAAAAGCGCAAATAATCCACTACTAACACACTAAATAAACAAAAGAGCGGAATATTCACTCTTCTTAGAGCGGAATTTTCATGGAAAAATAGTGATTTTCAACAAAATGCTTTCACTTTGGGTGAAAAATGTGCTCTTTCTAAATGGAATTCCGATGCTTTTGGATGTCATTTATTTTCAAACTTGAAAGAGCGATTTCTCATCTTTTTAGAGTGATTCTCAATGCATTATGGCATACTAGTCAAGTTTATTCCTGCGAAGCTTATCGAAAGACGAAGCTATGCTGTGAAATTTATCGCGTCGCGTTTAAGTTAAAAATGATAACAGAGAACCTGAAAACTTTTCTCAGTGACAAAAATATACCAGAAGACGTCAGGAGTAATGGGTAAGATATGTACAAGAAATCTTTGGATGTTGTTCTCAAGTACCTGACGAAACGAGAGAAACCATTTTGAAGGCGTATTCTCACAGTTGGACAGCTGGCTGAGGGAATAAGGCGTAGGATAGCTGGTCTGAAGGTACTGTGCTCAAATCTCCCCAAGATTAAGTTTTTTTTTTCTCGTTTTTCATTCGTAAGTGCTTTACTATGCTCCCTTTTGCATCCTTTTATATTTTCAACATTTTATTGCGTCATTTTTGTGTTGAAAAGGTGAAAGGATATGGAAATTCATCTAAGAAAATATCATGTCTACGTTCCCATCAAAATGGACTACCATAGATCTTTTTTTTCTTTTTTTTTAGAGCGAAAATGCCTCATCTTTTCTCCGATGAAAATTCACTCTAAAATAGTGCTTGTTCTCTTTCCGCTTTCAAAAGATGAAATATTTCGCTCAAGTCGAGCGGAATTCCGCTCTTTGAATTTAGTGTGTGTATAAACGTGCTATTTAAAGGTGTTATTATTAATATAACTTTGAATAAACGGAAACGAGAAGATCATTCGAAGATCTTATCAACGCCTGTACTACTGAGAAGAATGCTGAAAATTAATTTACCAAGCCCCTTGAGTCGAGTGGCTAACGTCAAGTAATTCGAATCGGCACTTGGGAAGGCACGCAAGTCGAAGTTGTGGCATTTTCTGCAGTTATTTTCAGTTTCACTAGGTAACTACCAATGTGGTACCTATACAAAGACTATGACTGCTACTTAACCACAGCTGAAACAGGTTACCGGGCCGGGTCAAGGTTTGGGTTGGGTCATCGGGTCAATCCTTGGGATCGATTTCGCCGTTTGACCCGATTTCGACCCAATCACCCCGAGTACAAAGTAGAGTTTCAAAGTCTTCTTATTATATACTGTCACGTTCGAAAAGTGTTTCTTTCAGGGGGGGGGACCGGGGGATGTATTAGCCTTCAAGAGCACGAAACCTACGACGTCGAAAAGACAACAGGAAAAGGACGTGGTTTGTCCATTTTGGCGAAATTGAGATAAAAGTACCATCAACGAGCCCCTTAAAGGACATTTTTAAGGCTCAATCTAAATGGGTTTTCCCGCCTTTTTTCCGCTTTATGTCATTTATTCGAAACTTAGTGCAGGTAAACAAAATTTAACTTGCACAGACCAAAGTTCATTTCGTACTTTAATAATGAGTACAATTATTTTTAAACAAATGCTTCTAGTAATCTCAGGATCGTGTACAGACACTTTTGGGACAGAATAATGTCCCAAAAGTGTCTGCACACAATCCTGAAGTTATTAATAACATTTTCTTAAAGCTAATTCCACCCATTATTGAAGGACGAAATGAACTTTGGTCTGTGAAAGTTAAATTTTGTTTATCTCTACTAAATTTCGAATAATTGACGTAAAACGAAAAAGGCGGGAAAACTCACTTAGACTGACTGAGCCGTAACAAACTATCATGCGTGAAGATAACACGTATAGTCGTCTGTTACAAGTAAATCTTTATTTGATGTGACTGTATACGCGATCATAATTCTGAAAATTTTAAAACGCTCTTTGGAAAATCAATAAAATGGACAAAAACACGTTTCTTTTCCTGTGGTCTTCAAATAAAATAAACAAAAGTACCCTCGGAGGTGTGCAACTTCCCCCTCGGAAAAACCTCACAAATGAAAATATTGATTCATTGAAGTCACAAGTAACACGATAAGGTATAATCCGGTCAAGGCTGGGTCAAGATTGGGCCACTGGGATTCCATCATTAGATCTCCGGAGGTCGACAAGTTGACAGGGTCATTTGCGTCTAGATCAGGTCAATCGGGTCAAGTTTTGGACCGGGTCGTCAAATCACCTATGTCCATGTCAGGTCGAGTCATCAAAAGTGACCCGGTTTTAGCTCTGTACTTAATTCATTCATTTCTCCTTGATATATATATCCTAATGTCCTTCAGATTTATGACTGGTTTAGTGCTAAATTGACCATATTAATGATTTAAAATTCAAATAATTACTTAATTCCTGTCAGTTAGCGAATGTACTACAAACAGAAAATGGATACTAGTACCTAAACCAAACCCAATAGAGAAAACGCAATAGTTGCACGTATTTTCAAAAAATATGGCAGTAAAAATGTCTAGATTTAGTCACAAAAGATTACATTGGCACCACTGTCACTAATGATGAAGAAAGAAAAATTGAAAAAGGAAAGAAAAAGAAAGAAAGAAAGAGTTAATGCTCGTGTTTCAAAAATTCGATGGTGTGTTATTCAGAGAGAGGGATGCAAAACGTACATTGCAGTGTAATGTGCGCTCTGTCCGACTTCACAACCGCAACGAATTGGAAAAAACTGGTTATTAGTGACGAAAAGTGGTTATATAGAAGACTCAGGAAGGAGGAAAGCAACCATTTTAAAGGATTAAAAAAAGGAGAACAGGCGATAAGTTAGCAGAAATTAACCCCGCTTTTAACATTCACATCTATTTTCCATAATATATAATCTGTACCTCTTTTAATGGTTAGAAATTAACATGGAACAAACAATAGTGATACCTTTTGATTAGTAAAATTATAGTCTTTTCTTCTAAAAGGAAAAGGGCATTTTTCATCGTTCAATCTTATATTTTTTGTTCCTGGTACTTTCCCACTATCAATTCATCTGCACTTTTCCCTCTTACGTCATTCTTCCCATCATTCTTACATCTGTTGACGTGTAACTGCTTAACATGTTATTTCTGTGTATTAGGCACAATATCACTGAGCTTTTCTTCTCCCTTTCGATTTACACATCGTTCATTCAACTATGTAGCAAAATAGAAAACAACGTTCACGGACTGTATCATTTAACTATGAATGCAGCAGACAAAGATACAAAAATTTTCACGAACTTCACTGTAAAAATAGGAGACACAACGTTCATCCAAAAAAATGGAGGCAGCTGAGCTGCGCAGGAGGTTAATGATTAACATGTTGTAGATTTTACTACGAGGAATGTCTGGAGAAAAAAAGAAGGAGAGATACGTTTGCTACTGTGTAAAGATTTATACCAAACTTAATTCCTCTTTCCGCCAATGCAATCCTTATCGTTCTCGATCCACCAGTCAACTGTTTACTGTTCACAGTGTAAAAGCAACATAAACACTCAAACTGGTGGGGCCTTCAGTGACAAGCAAGTAACTTGACTCCTGTTATTGGATTATAAAATATCCAACCAAGGCTTAAACTTCATCCACAAAAGTACGTAACCTCAAAATGGCCAGTTTAGCTTACACTTCGATCAGAAAATGACCGGATTTTATGCGTAAAATAAGTTGAACGTTCACTGACGAAACACTTTGGCCAGTTTCAGCCAATTTTCAGTTAACGTTAAGCCATTACAAAGAAAATGTTAAACTTTAAAATGGAGTTAAGGTTACCACTAAAGGGCTTACACCATATCCACATTTAAGAGTAAATACAACAAAACGCTATTTTTTTACTTTTGTTTCTCCATAAAGCGGAGTAACTTTCATCCATTTCGTGTTTCCACTTTTTACAGTGTTATTATCTGTGCGTACTTTAAACATACGTACATCGATCATTCAACTATGAATGTAGCCAAACAGACAATAACTTTCACTGACTGTTTATCTGTACGTACTTCAAACATGGGGATGTCGATCATTTAACTATGAATGCAACTAAACAAAAATAACTTTAACAGAGTATATATCTGTATATACTTCAAACATAAGTACGTCAGTCAACTATGACTAGTCAACTATGAATGAAGCTAAAAAGAAAATATCTTTCACGGCATGTTTTATAATTCTTTGCAGACGCATTCTAGATGTAATACCATTGTAAACGTATTTCAATACAATCTTTAAAACTACAATTTGCATTATCCTAGGACTACCAGGCGTTCTTCCTTGCAATGATGTGTCGTCCTTGTACTAAAGTGTAGTACCAACAAATTGTGGAGTGCCGTAAGTGCTTAAAATTATTGTCGCAAAGACAGATTAATCAGCTGTGTACAGTCAAGAATCATACAATTCTTTAAGCAAGCGTAAGGATCATACAATTTCTTCAAGTATCGAAGACCATACAACTTATCAAGATCCAAGTGAGTATCATGAACCATGCAATTTCTTCAAGAATAAGTTGTTTTAAAGTTAAGTTTACATGTACCTTAAAAATCCAATATTGTTAGTCCTTCCCCGTTACCGTTTAACCAAGACTGCTGATACTTTCTCTGTTACTGCTGACAGGGTGTGGAACTCATTGCTGAGGAAATAGCTCAATGAATTTAAATCAGAATTGGTGAAGTATTTGCTCCAGAAGCAAAACTCAGCAAACAATACGTTCTATTTAAGATGGCACGAAACATCTCTACTTCTCTCCGGTTCCTTTCATTAAAGGCAAGTTTATGTATTATCGAGTATAATGATCTATAATTATTTTATGACCTTACACTACTTTGTCTGTATAATATTTTTGGGTGTATTCTGTATTTCCTTATATCTGGCTTATATCTGGATGGCTTAAGCGTATGTTGAACTTCGCCCTGCAATAAAGGCTCAATCAATTCAATTTTGCCACTTTTCAGACTTTGAAATTATAGCAATTGGTCACTCTCTATGAAGCTGGATATACATCTCAACAATTCAGCTCTATTGCTAAACTTTATACCTCCTAAGTTACACCAAGTTTCAACCTACTCAATGTCAATGCCGTCTACAAATAAATGAAAACACATACGAAGGACGAAAGTAGTCTGTAATACTGGCTAGAACCCCCCCCCCCCCACTCATCATCTATCTTACAGTTTAGTGGGGAGGAAACGTGTGTGATTTGTAACACATCCATTACAACACAAATACGCAGTTAGAATCAAAAGATAAGTGTTAAAACAGTAACTGACAAAAGCAAACATACCCAAAAATCATTTTTCTCTTTCAGGAGCACTGTTTTGCAGTTCTCTTGCAGGTAAATGTGTGGCGAAAAGTTTAAAATACTTGTAGTGGTGTCCAGTATAAAATTCTATAACTTTTTTTAGTCAATTTTCTTTTTACCGTCAAGGGAACTGCAGACCCGTTGTTGTTATTATTGTTGTTGTTGTTGCCGAAATATTTTGGCTTTTCAACATTCTTTTTCGTCAGTTAGCAGTTCAAATATCATAAAAGCAGAAGAAAGTACCACATGTGTGTTCTTAATGTCAAGTATTACATCTTGAAATGAAGTAAATATATATTGCACACACATACTGTATATCCATCCACAAACATCGTTCGAGATATCTCAAAGATGGATTACAGAAAGACTAAAGAATTCAGCTTCCTTGCGATAATGCACGAAGTAATTAATGACTTTGTCATAAAAAAGACATTAACTTTATTACAAAACAATAATTAACAACAGAGCAGAGTCTCATTAGCTAAGGTAAAAGGTATAATCTGCAACGGATGGGAAAAAATTTCTTAATTTACTTCAAAAAGAAGAAAGAGTCCGTTTAGCTTTCGAAAAAAAAAAGCACTGCTGCGATTTTGTGGTAAGACTAAGTAAGATCTTCACTTTTGCAAGCGTTTATGTACTTCTTTATATAAATAAACTTATCTTGAAGTTTTGATTGCTATATGAAATCCAGAGAAGTAGTTATTTACCTATGCAGCACAGCAAAGAACATTATACATCATTTTTTGTTTGTTTGTTTTTTTGTTTAGATACCATCCAAATATTCAATGCAAGAAAGAAACTAAAATCTTATTTCCCTAGCTTACGATTTCTACACTAAACTTCCTTTGTTATGAAGGGGACAGTCTGCAACTAAATAATGGATATTATTGCACTACTCTTGATTTGAATACGATGGAAAGAGAAATTGGGCGCATTCAACGGACTAAGATAGCATACGCGCTGAGAGAGTACTTGAATCTTATTGGTTGCTGCCTATAGACAAACCAATAAGATTCAAGTACTCTCTCTCAGTGCTTAGTGTTACCTTAGTCCCGTGAATGCGCCCATTGACTCATAATCTGGAACAACATCATATTGGAAGAATGACCACGGTTTCACCTGTTTTGTGTGAAACTCTCTAACTACTTGAAGGTAGAGGATTTTGGTAGGCACTAAGTAGAATTATAAACCTGTACATATAACAGTTGGTTCGTAGCTTTATTTATATGGATGATAATGTCCATGTACAGAGTGCAAGGCTAATCTATGAACATTTCGGATATCCACATAATGAAGTAGCTGACTTTATCTACAAATCTAAATCCGGTGAAGGCTAATTCGGGTTTCTCAGGAATGGCATTGGGGTAAAATGTCACTCACGTATCAAAGTTCTCATCGGGGTTGAAAGGTGTCTCCGCGAAGTAAGATTTATAGCCTCAAAAACTCATGAATAGCCTCGCTATTCACCCCAAGAGCTCGTGGTGGCAGATACACTTACAACATCTAACTAGTTGTTAGGATAAATAACACCGCCTATTAGTTTCCTTAAAATTGCGCTATTTGGCCATATTTTGGAACACTATTCCCTATGGTTCTATGATTTTTTTTAGTAGTGATTTTCGTTCAATTAAGCGAGACGGGACCTATTATTAATGGAGGGTCTGAACAACGCTCGGGTTTGTATTGGAAGAAGAGTGGTGGTCTACAGAATACCGTAAGTCTTCACTTAAGTGATTCTTTCCCGCTGTTCTATTGCATTTCAACAACAAGCTGGATTACAAGACCTAGCCACAAGTTCCAGCTGGATTACTGACTTCGATCCATGAGTTAGCTAGATGGCACGATTTAGCCACAAGACCGAACTGGATTACTGACTTAGATCCATGTGTTAGCTGGATTACAAGACCTAGCCACAAGCCCCAGCTGGATTACTAACTTAGATCCATGAGTTAGCTGGATGGCACGATTTAGCCACAAGACCGAGCTGGATTATTGACTTAGATCCATGAGTTAGTCGGATCGCATGACTTAGCTACAAGTCCCAGCTGGATTACTCACTTAGATGCATTAGTTAGCTAGATTTGATGACTTAGCCACAAGAATCAGTAGATTTACGGATAAATCCATCACTTAGCTGGATTACTTACTTAGCCACCACGATCATCAACTAGATTACTGACTTAGATTTATGACTTAACTAGATGACATAACAGCTCTGGTTCGATAAACTTGTTTACTCAGAATAATAGATAAATATGCTGGCAATGTTTAGTCCGAAAAAGACGCTGATATAGTGTCCAAGCTGTAACGTTTATACTGTGTCAGAGATCAGAGAATCGACTGCTTTTTGATCAGAGAACCGACTGCCGTGTCAGGATTTATCTGTTTAATGACAATATCAAAACAAGGCCTAACTGTTCCTAAGTAAGCCTTATATTCAGATAAATACTGACATATTCCATTTCATACATAATCACATGCGTCTTAAATCTCCTTCGACTTTGATTACTACCAGAGAGACTGTAGGGCTACCGCTCGTTGTTAGTGAAGCATTACATTTTGGTATCTCATTTCCATTACTTTGAATTGTTCAGTTACTTTTTAATGTGCTGTGTTCCTTTCAGAAAAACTTTGTATGGGAAAGGGAGTATTTTCGATCTCTCAGAGGGGGGGTATGAACTATGAAGTATGGGTTCCATATGATATTACCAGTTTGTGTGAACTTTCCGAGGGTATATCTTGTGCTCCTGGTCATCTGGTAACCGTATTCCTCAATAATAATAAAAAAAAGAGCCAGTGCATACGTAATCTTGTGCTCTGAAGGATGTGCTGAGAACATGATTCAGTACAGTAAAAAACAGTTTCTTAAAACTAAGAAAAAAAAGTTCTTATCTGTGCACCGAGTAACAATTTTCTTAGAAATGAGATAACAGCATTCTAATTTAATTGAAAATAAGAACATGTTAATTTATAATATTGCTCTCATTTTAAATTAAATTAAATGAGAGTGCTGATATCTCATTTCTAAGAAAATTGTTTCTCGATGCACAAATAAGAACTTTTTATCAATTTTACGAAACTATTTTACCGTGTGGATTATCTCTTAATAAATTATCTCACCTAAGTTTCTGACTTTTATCATAATGTAGGTAGTTTCTTGTTCTAGCATTGCGTACTTCCTATCGAATTAGATTCGTCTATCTATAATTCGAAACTAAATGTAAGAATAAGAGATCTTATAGCTACTACTACTACTACTAATTATAATAATAATAATAATAATAAAGAAGAAGGAGGCAGGAGCAAGGTGTAAGGAATATGAGTAACTGTAGTAGCTATCTCAGTTCTGTAGAAGAAGATTTTAAATAAATAAAACTAATAATTAATGTAATCTTATGGTTTTAAGAAGCTGTTTACCAAAAGAAATCCGTGCTGACGGTGAGGACTTGAAAGCAGTTAAAACGTAAGCCACCTGAGGTCCTTTTTTTAATGCTATTATTATGATGAAACGTGCAGAGGAATGGCAGTAAGGGTGCACCCATAAGGCCTTTGATGTCAGGGGATGGAATCAAGCAGTCCGCAAGTTACGGAGGATGGAGTTGGAAGAGGGGGAAGGAGGGGAAAGAAGGAAGGTGGATTTTAGTTTCTGGTCTGAACCAGGTACTATGAAGCAGAAGGCATATACGAGAGACGTGACCTCCATAAAGATGAGGGCACTCCTTGGGTTTGTTCCCATCCTTCTTCACAAGGTTTTTTTTTACCATCCTGTTGTTGTAACCCTATCGTACCAGCAGCTAATGGCTACACAGCGTTGCCAACCATAGATAAAGTTCATCGATTCAGGGAGAAAAAAAAATGTTCCAAATTGTGTTTGCGTCCTGTTAGCCAAGATTTTGGCAATTACATTTAGACAAGAAGCGAGTGTATTTCCTCCTAAAATCACTGAAATATTTACATGAAATGCTCCTCGATATTAAGACGCCGTTACCCAGATTGATAAGTGATTAATGAACCTATACAGTATAAGTATAACCCAGGGATATCCTATGGATATCCCAATCAGCGGTATACGGGGATATCCTTTGGATATTCCAGGACATCCTTCAATCAAATTGATAAACGACAAAAGAAGGAGATTGAGATTAAAACAGAGAACCGAGGAAAAGAGAGTAGAATCGAATTTCTAAATACTAAGTATTTTAACCAACATTTATATTGTCTTATGCCTATCTTAAGCAAGCAAATGTGTACACAAATTGTCACTTTTTAATATATATATATATATATATGACAGCTCATTTTCCTACTACAAATGAGTTTATAAAGTTTTAAAATGTGTCGTATGTGTGCTCCTTTAGCTTCAAGCTTGCAGTTACGTCACCATTCAGTGTATACACAGCACGTAGCTAGGTAAAATAAAATTAATTGTATGGTCGGTAACAGCACTATGGCTTACGCCCGTCCCGACACAACATGTAGTGTTTATACATACAATTTGGAAGGGGAAGTTGTTTCAAAACAAATTCAGAGAATTTGCCAGGACTTTTAAACTGGGAGTGCGTAGGGGGTGTAAAAATACTTTTGAAGTTACTTTGTTTTCCATAATTTTGTCGTGCTAATTATTATCACAATAAGGGAGTTTAGGAAACATCTGGGGGTGTAGGCAAATTCAGAAAGGTGGAGGGAGGTGTTAGGACTGTATGAAAAATATTGCTAGGGGTATATGAAAAATCCGGGAGTGCTAGGAGTTCATGAGAAATCTAGCAGTGTTAGGGGTTTCGGTCTCCACAGTCGCCACAGAACGTACAAGGTTTTAATCTCCGTAGACAGGGACATAGGCAGAGGGGGGTCCGGGGAATCCAAATATTAAGATTTTTTGGTGAAATTTGTATCGTTTTTGGCAAAATTATATGCATTTTACGCAAAATTCACACCCAGACAGACCTCGCCCCCACAAAAACTAACTTCTGGGTAGAATATGCCTCGCAGTAGATATAAGTAGACTCTACTTTGACCTGAGAAGTACATTGTATCAGTGATGCACAATTCAAAATAAGATCAGCAAACAATGGGTTCAGAGATACCACAGACACAATGGTCCTTGAGTATAGTTGAGCAGAAGAAAGTTGTTTTATTTTTAGAATATTGTTAAGATATGTTAGCTGGCAACTATGACCATCGGCTGAACCAGTCTTGCTAGGGAAGTCTGCTGCGAACATTTTTTTATTCTCCCCTAATTTTTTCGAGGGCCGAAAGGGTTTAGAATACCGAAGGAGCAAAATGTGTGTGTGTGTGTGTGTGTGTGTGTGCGTGAGAGAGAGAGAGAGAGAGAGAGAGAATAGGATGGCTGCTAAAGAGAATCGAAAGACAGAATAGATAGACAACCATACAATGGAATGTTATGTTAAAAGATTTTTTTCTCTCCTTCTTTTAAAAAGAAAAAAAAGTTCGTGTTTTGGAGCTCAATTTGCATACAGCTGTCTCAAGAGACGATGTGGTGCTATGTGATGGCGGTGGCTGTATTTGATTATTAACTTACCACGGTGTCTTATTACAGACAGACAGGAAGGTTCGTCTTCACATTATAACGAAAGAGGAAATAATTCTTACTTTTTTAATTTAAAAAAAAAAACAAGAAACAATCTGAGCAAGAACTGACTTTCATACATTTCATCATGAATATGATGATGATGATCACTATTTTGTCTAGAGTCTAGAGATAGTCGAAGAACCTTGAACAAGGTTTTTTGTTCATCCGGTCATGAGACACGATTCTAAACTCCTAAAGAAAACGGGAACTACAATTTTGAGAATATTCCAGATCATCTAATTCGTCGATTTGCTAATTAAATACAAATGAAAGCAATGAAGATACACTTCCAAACAAACAATCAAGTCACCAAACATAAATTGTGTTAATTATAATAATAATTCACAGCCATATTCAATCCACTACAGGATGAGGCCTCTTCCGGAGGGAGGAGTTGATCTATTACTCCCACGCTGACCAGACGTGATGGGGGGAGGAGGAGAGCAGAAGCCACTGTCTTTTATTCATAACAGCTGCCCAACTGCATCACGATGCTGGGTAGGCATCGTTCCAGACAATCTCGCTTTGGGGAAAGAAATCCTTTGGCAGAGCCTGGAGTCGAACCCGGGACCCTACGATCAGCAGTCAGCGACGGTAACCACTAGACCAGCGGGACGGTCTTTGTTACTTATTATCGATCAAATCTAGAGTTCTTAATATTCTTTTATTATTGAAAAGTCATAGATTTCACCCATGGTTTCAGATCATAAGGAATCCAACGGTGTATGGTTCACCTCTGTTTGACTTGTATTTACTGAAATCTTCGAGAAGGAAGGGGGATGCAAACATAGAGAAGTAGAGTACTAAGCTATTCAAAAGGATCTGTCAGTTTTAGAGTCAAACTCATAATTTTCTCCACTGTTTCCACTCTAGTATAAGAAAATTAAACCCGTAAAGTAAACAGATAAAGGAATATAGTGTCTATATCTTCCCCTTAGTATAACGTGTAAGCCTAATAAAAATGATAATATTTTTAATACTTCTTGTTGAACTTCAATTTTATCCATAGGCCTTTAGGCGACTTTAGTTCACTCCAAAAGCTTTTTGTGGTCTTGTTCTCGTATCCTGAAGGGTGATTGTTAGGAATTTTACAAAGTTAAGTGTTACCGTGTGAGTCTTTGACCAACCTTAGGCCATAGGTACATGTCTGGATGTTAACTTTTACAATTAACATAAATAATTGGAAATTCCCTCCCCCACTCAAAAAAAAACGACTGGAACCTTCGGACATGTAGTGAAAAAGACAGAGCTGAAACGGGTCACCGGGTCATTTGGGTCAAATTTTGGACCTGGTGACCAGAGTTCTATGTTTGGTGCCCGGTCTGACCCGGTGACCCGATTTCAACCAGATAATCTTATATCTCGGGAAGAAGAAAAATACTCGTAGAGATGTGCACATAATCAACGACTGAGGGAGCCATGTGGTCAGTGTTCGCGGTCGTCGGTTTGCCGAATCACAGTTAGTGTAATCACTTGGGTCAAGACGTGGCCAATTGGGTCACTGGGTCAGATTTAGAATCGGGTTACATATGTCCGGGTCAGGTTGGGCCACCAAAAGTGGCCCTGTTTCAGCTCTGTTAAAAGGACCTGAGCCAAAGTTGCCTAAAGTCCATACAAATAAAATCAATTCAATTCAATGTACTGTAGAAGTAACATTATGTAAACATTAGCATTCTATAGTAGCACGGGGCCACGGTGGCTCAATTGGTAGAGCGCTCACCTCTGGTGCTAGGGGTCGTCGGATCGATCCCTGCTCATGCCATGTGGGTTTTGTGTCCGGTAGGCAAACACCATGTGCGTTTGTTTTCTCGGGATACTCCCGTTTCCTCCCACATTCTTCATTCCACCAATTCATCCCATCATCATCCATACGGCCTGAGTCATAGTTGCCTCAAGGTCTTAAAATAAATTCAAATTCTATAGTAGCACGGTTCTCTGAACAGTCAAATCCCGTTATCAGTTCAAAAAGTTTCTAGAATCATTGATTTTAACCAAGAACTTTCTACATGCAAGACACAAATACTACCATTGCGTTACTCCGAAGAATATCTCAAAACCATCATCGCCTTAAGCTTCGGAAGAATAAAAAAAACTATTTTGGTGTCATTTTTGATGACACCACACAAGACTCACACTTTATAAACAGGAGGGAAGAAGAGTCAGTCAACGTATACATTACGAGTACGGATTAGAGCGCTAATATAACTTCTGTAAGATAATCCCGATCTTTGCATTTCACCCTTGGGGGGTTTCTTTCCACCCCATATGGAGAGAGAAACATTATATAGATACACACACATAAGAGATAATAGGAAAAGATGCACAAAGAGGAAGGGAGAAGAATAAGGAGCTTGAAAAAAGAAAAAAAAGAAAGATTTAACTATCAAAACGTATAGCATTCTTCATATTTCCACGCATATGTGAAAGTTACCTTCAAGCAAGATTTTTGGAGATTACCTTTTTTTTCTTTTTCTTCTAAGGATTTGCTTTTGGTTTGTTTCCGCCACAAGAAGAAAACCAGGAAGAAAGGTGAGAAAGAAGAAATGAGAAGAAGGGAGAGAGAGAGAGAGGCATGTAACATAACAATCACATTATTGTTGTGCCTTTTGCCTTTCCGCGCTTCTTCTGTGTTTCGGGGAAAAGAAGAAAAAATCCCTGTAAAAGAAAAGGGACGAAGAAACAGAGTGAAAGTGAAGACGGACAATGATGATGTTGACTGATGATAAAAGAGGCAAGAAGAAGAAGAAGGGGGGAAAAAATTGGAAGAAAAACAAGGTATAGTGAAAAATAAGCAGAATATAAGAAGAAGTAGTTGAAAGGGAAGTAGAATAAATGAAAGTAGGTAAGAGGTTTTCTCGCAAATTACATAGTTTTTCTTCTTTCGCAAATCTACCAAGAAATCAACACCTCTTTGAGTCTCATCCATTCTTATCTTTTCTCTTATTCCCTTTGAGACCTCGAAGAAGAATGTTAAAAGAAGAGAAATGAGGAAACAAAAGAATCAGAAAGACTACGATTAGACGAACGGGGGGAGAAAACGTAGATGAAATAAAAATAGATAAATGGATGAAGGAGGAAGAGTAAGAATAACAAAAAGGCTGAGTGAAATACACTAAAAGAAGAAAATATTACATAAAGCAAAAATAGAATAAATTTGATTTGATTTTTTTCTTTTCCTTGTCCTTAAGGAAAAGAAACGAAACGAATGGAAATAGGCAATCAGAAGAAGAATGTTGAGAAAGAAAAATAGGTTAGAAATAAGAAATAAAATAAGGAAAGAAAGGGAAAAGAATGACGTTTGATCAAGACGTAACGCAGATCACTAGGGAGCTGTTAATTTCATCATCATTCTTATGAGAGGGTGTTAAAAAACGAGACAATATGAATTTATTACTCTCCATTCTTTGTCACGATTCCTTCTGCTTCTTTTATCTCTGTATCCACTATAGTACAAGTATAGTGTGATATGGTGTTGGGATTTGGGGATTTGAAAATTGCTAACATATTTAAAGATGATTTTAAAATAGGGGAGAAATTGAAATGTAAGGGAGAATTTTTTTTTCTTGTTGGGGAGGGTTTCAATTTCTCCTTTTCTTGTAAGTATATATGCATAAATCGTGCCTCTTTTGAAAGTACCCCTGTCTCACATGCTTCGTATACAGTATGTTCTTTGGGAATTAGATAAATTTGATGAGTACTACGTATATTGGTATGTAACTATTCAGTTTTTTTATTACCGAGCCAATGTTTTCTGACAACCCTAATTCTACGACCATTAACGCTGTTGTGTAACTTATAATCTTCGTGTTAGATAAGATATTACGTGTTTTCAAGCCCTGAAATATTTAACTATAGTTGCCGCGGTCTTTTTCCCGACTTGACTACGTCCACAAGTTATGTTGTAGCCTTGCAAGCACGTAACCACGTCATTTTGCCATTGCCGCGTCCACACAACACTTCTCAGCAACAGTTCTTACTCCCTCCTTTCTTCTTTTTATAATCAGCAACAATGCTTGATTTTTTTAAAATTTAATTTAATTTTTAAGGGCTTTAGGCAACCTTTGACAACAATGCTTGATCTTAAAACCTATTTTGCTTTGAAAATCAGTTAAACAACTGATAAGCTACTGCAAATCCAAGCTTTTATTAACTTGTCACGGTAACAGCGCGGATATTTTCTATTGCGTCACGTTACCAGTAGCCAATGACAGGAGTGTTCCATGCTTCTCCGTGATTGGGGACGGTTGGTATGTCGCGGCGACTTTAGGTACAGAAATAGGCTCTAATGTCTACACATTTTTCAGGTTAGATAAGATTTACAAATTCAACGATAGATATCTCTGGAGGATTTTTTTTTATTTTGTTTCTTTGCAACAACACTCGGAAATTCGTTTGTAGATGAATGTCACTCCGCTTTCCGAACAACTTTGTAGCTACAAATGAGGCATTTGTCTTCTTTTTATTTTTACATGTGGATACAATTTCAGTGAAAGAGAGATACACTTAACACACTTTAACACTTTCTTTTATAAAATTTTAACACTTACTTTTTTTAAAAAAAAGAAAACTTTAACACTTTCCTTTTTAAAACATTAACACTTTCTTTTTTCAAAATTTTTAACACTTTCTTTTTTAAAACTTTAACACTTCATTGCTAAAAACTTCAACACTTTATTTCTTTAAATGTTTAACACTTCCTTTTTTAAACTTTATCACTTTCTTGTTTAAAATTTTAACACTTTATTTTTTTAAAACTTTAACACTTTTTTGTTTAACAGTTTAACACTTTCTTTTTTAAAAGTTTAACGTTTGTTTAACATTACTTGAACCTTTGTTGAAAGTATAGATGGTAGTATGACTAATTTTAAGTTGGATATTATACCCATTCAGTATCAATATTTGCATGTTAATTTGTTAAATTTTGATAATATTGTTTTACCCTGAAGGTTTAGCGTTTGGTTTGGTTAACTAAATGTCAGCCAATAATGCACGAACTCTGAATCTCTTTTTAGAAATGTCTACGTAGGACTTTAGTGTACAGAGGTGAGAGTATATTAATGTTCATAATGCAAAATAATAATACATCTTTTTAAAGACACACTTTTCTTAAACAATTCGTACTAAAAGTAAAAAAAAAACTTTGTTTATGCATGACTAAAAAGAAAAGAATAGGGCGCGATAATTGAAGAATTTATAAAGTGACTGTATATAAGAGCGCGCCTCATGTTTTCTTTTTAGTCATGCATAAACTTTTTTTTTTACTTTTTATTACGAATTGTTTAAGAAAAGTATGTCTTTAAAAAGTTTTTTATTATTATCTTTATCGAGTTACTTCGGTGTTCGGATACTTTCTTTGAAGGTAATATTTTGTGACCCAAATCCTAAAGTGTTCTGCAATCAGTCAAACTCCACATCGTTGGAGGCTAATATTTATTTTGGGATACAAAAAAGTCCATTTTTTAAATAGTTTATTAAAATATGCTTTTAAAATATATAAATACATATGAAAGTAACAATGGAATATTGTATTGTCACCCAACTTACATCACTGTGCAAAATTTCATTATTGTATGACGTCGGGAAATGAGTTAAATTAACGTTACAATATTTGAGGACACCACGAACCATTATACACTAAAGAACAGAATGTTAAAATAAAGTATGTAGTATCATAAAATCCCCTCCCCCTTTTCACCTTGTGGTGTTGTGAGTAAAGTTTGATCTCTTAAAATAGTAATACGCTTGCAGGGAAACAAAGGGCTTTTACATGCTTATAAGGAAAATATTTTTAAATAGAAGAAAAGGCCAAAACAAGCTTGATTCAAGATGATTTTGCTATGTGGGCAGTATATAAGATGGAACTGAGAGACTGTATCTAGTTTGATAGAACGTTAGTTTTGTATTCAGAAAGTTCTGAGATTGGTTCTAGCGGCAGGCTATCCTAACAAGAAGTTTTTCCTTAGCCACGCCAGTCTAACGCAGGGATAGTGTCTTCAAACCTAGGCTCCTCCTAGGCCACTCCTTACCCTCCTACTCCTCTCTACCCTATTCTGGTCTGGTAGAAAGTTGTCTTAAATACAACTGAAATTGGGATTAGATGAACATTCATCGTTCTTTTGAATTCGCCATTATCTGGATAGTTATTTTTTTTCTGATATCGAATTCTTCGTAAATGTACGGAAAATTTGTGAGAAGAATGTAGAATGATTATACATCCATCGATTTGCAATAATAATAATAATAATAAAATGTAAAAAAAATCTGCACATGATTCATGTGACCCTCCGTCACATGTAATACATTAAATCCAACGTCCTGCATTTATTTGCTATATTTTTCAAAAGAGTGAAAAATACCTAAGTTTCTTTAAGACAATTCTACGGCATTTCACAGAATTTCTAACTGATTGTTTCGAATTGATGGAAGTGTCCTTATGAATTAGTACCTATTTCAAGTAAATATTATTTTTAGTATTAAAATGCACATTATTATAATGTACACTTACATCGTTCAATTTAACATAATACTCGAAATGTAAGGTAATATCTTTATGATCAAACGTTTATTTCTTAATTACATATTCAACTTCCGTTCAGTTTTTCTTTATTTTTTTTCTTTAAAAAAATATATTCTGATAGGGGAAAAGAAATCGCTTTTATTTACTCACTCCTTTCATGAACCACCCCATTCCTTTCTTACACCAAGATCTTTCTCTTCTTCTTGCCTCAATAACATTGAAGTATTTTTTCCTGAACATGAATACAAACCATCTTCACCACTAGCTTTCCTTACGGAAAAAAAAAGAAAAGAGGAAATTTAAAAAAGAAAGGAGAGCTCCCTTTTCTTAATTAATTAACATCGTTTCCTTCAACGCCATCTATGAATGGAAAGGAGAATGAACAATTTTTCTTTTCTTCCATGGTGCGAGAAATTACTTAAAGAGGAATAGAAAGTCTTATGTCTTAAGTGTGGGTGTAAGAGAAAAGATCTGAATGAAAGAGAAGAAGAAGAAGAAGAAGAAAAAGAACGCAAATTGAAGAAGAAAAAGTGAGCAAAAGAAAAGAAGATAAGAAAGAAATAAAAAAAAGTCTGTTTTTCTTTTTTCAATTCTTTTTAAAGAGTGGAAAAACTCAAAACAACTTTACGTTGTTGTAGCAGAAGTACTACAACGCCGAAGAGAATCTTCCCAGATTAGATTAAGCATTTCGTTGTACGTTCTAATTAAGTTCTTTTAAAGGGAGGGGGGAACCAAGAGAGGGGAAGGGAGGATTATTCAACCTAAGTATTCGTTAACCCTTGCAAAAGCATTAAGGGGTTGACTGTTATGGCGTGAAAAGGAGCCAGAAAAAAAAAGAAAGAAAAACGAGAAAAAAAATAAAATTTAGAGTAAAGAAAAGGAAGAAAAATAACCAAAAAAGGTAGTAAGATGTAAAAATAGCTTTTTTTTAAAAAAAAAAAAGAATGAAGAAAGTAAAGACTAAAATAAAAAAAACACTTTTCTTTTCGTCCTGTTAAAGAGTTTTTAAGTAAGCAGAGTCGTTTAAGAAAAGATCAAAAAAAGAAGATGAAGACGAGTGAAAAATAAATGAAAGAAGAATGTAGCTTTGAATAGAGTAGGGGGAGATAGTCTGTTATGCAAAAAGATTGGTGAAATTAAGCGAGAAATTTACTTAATTTAACAAGGAAAAGGAGAAATTACACCTTCTACTTAAGAGAACTACATTACTTCAAAATGGAACAAGGAAGCCCCTTTACATATATATATATATATATATATATATATATATATATATATATGTGTGTGTGTGTAGAGAGAGAGAGGGAGGGAGAGAGAGAAAGAGAGAGAGGGGGGAGGCAGAGAGAAGCTAACATTCTTAAATTGAACTGAAGATTCGTTAATATTTGTTGTGTTATTAATGTTACGGTCCTTTTCTCTAAATTTAATATTTATTTAATGTAAACACGGTTATTTTTCCTGTTGTTCTTCTTAGTATTATTTTAAGAGTCGTCGTTAGTATAAAAACTCCACTTCCCAACTTTTTTCGATTTTTAAAAATATGAAATAATGAAAGAAGTTTTGGAAAGTATGAAATTTTATGGCATAAAGTCATAAGAATTTTTTTAGAGAGTTCATTCTCACCAGTTTCGTTTTGAGCAAAAAAGCAAGCGTTTGATTTTTTTTTTTTAAAAAAACAAGCATCTGGTTTTGATCACAGGCCCAAGTTTGATATGAAATAAAAACAAAACAAACGAAAATCAAATTTTGAAATAAAATAGTAATAGTTTTCTTCCTTTTTTAAAAATTCAAAAGCGATTTTTTTCCCTATCCTCGCTATACGTAAATTATAATAGTATTTGAGATTTGAATTGAATTCATTTCAATTCAATTCAATTTATAGACTTTAGGCTGGATAAGAAATGTATCATACTAGTTTCAAAGGTAAAGAAACCGTTCTCTCCTCATACTTTAGAGAATAGAATACAATAGAGAAAACCTTCATGACGTCACGTGAAGCCAAATTTACGGTTCAGCTGTAGCTATATTGTGTGGCCCCCATTAGAGTCCCTCTACATCGAGTTTTGTGCGTTAGCCAAGTAGCCTTTTCGAACTGCATGTTTCTCTCGTGTTACTACAATATACAGGACAACACATCGAGGACATTTTTAAGCATTTTATCATTGTCAATTCGCTGCGAAATTGTTATATTTTTCGAAAAACGATATTTTGGAGGTGTCATCTGACATGCGTCATTCTCAATAATATGATAACTTTTTTTCTTCCCATAAGAAAGAATGAGAAGGCAATACTCGGTATACAGGGCCTCTAAATATGGGGCCAGTCAATGTGGTGGAAATGCCTCGTTCCTTGGCGTCACTCCCCTCGTCCATAAAGCAGTCTCAAACTCTTTTTTATTATATTCTATATCTATGCCCCATACACATTTCAATCGGAGAGAATATATCCTGAATAGTTATACGACACAACTTGATTTTGTGTGAAGCGGGACAGCATGTTGTTAAGGATGTACGCGAATATTTCTTAAAAATTAGTACTATCCTTGATAAATAGCGCACACAGTATCGCAGTATTATCACAAGGGAATGCTTTGGGCTAGTTACTATTAAATAGGTGTAAACTATTTATATTCACTCATCAAATTAATAAGTGACTTATCACACACTCTTACATGAATTGAAATCAGTGAATTAGTTCTCTATGTTGTTTGAAAAGTGATGCTCAAGCAATTCGGACTATTTTTTTGAACAGTTTCTCTGTAGCTAAACACATTCGCTATACTAAAACATCAAGAAATATCAAGATTTCACAAGCTTTTCTGGTTGTTTCCTGCATGACACAAATATTGATATGAAACTAGATTACTTGGTTCATCAAAGTAGCCGCCGTCTGCAGCCACATATTGCTGTTATCGCTCAGCCAACGATTGGATCTCGTGGTGAAAGAAGTTTGGACTCTGCGATGCGAAGAAACCCTCAACTCGATATTTCACTGTCGGATTATCAGGGAAGGTCTTCTCTGCCAAGAAGTGATCGAGATGCCGGATGAGGTTGTAGTCAATGGGAGAGAGAGATCGGAGAAATACGGCAAGTGAGGAAGGGTTTCTTACTGCAACTCGTGGAGAGCCTGCACCGTTTGAAAGAGACCTCTTTTCCGTAATAATAAATATATAATTAACTGAATCGTCAAAATCTGCCAGTTGGCTCCTTAAATCCTTCTTCTTGTTAACTATATTTTAATCTCAGGGTAAATTAATAGTCAAACCGTAAATTCGTTCGTTGATTCTTTCCGAGAGATGCCAGAAGAAGCCTAACTAGACTAGTCCCGAGGAGAAAAGCTACTAACTGCTCCAACTCTGTTTTCTTTCATCCCAACACTGTAACAGTGGAAACTACTTAGCATCTTTTACGTAAAACCCCTATCAGGATCCAGCCAATAATTAGACGTAAGTTAAAAGAGCCTTGCGGTACTGCAACTCCGCTTAATTAAGGTTAAATGCAAAGAAAGTGAAATATTTGTAAGCAAAGAAAACAGGTGATCTATTGAAAGCAATTGTGGAACTCTCTACAATTACCAAACTTGCTTATTTCCAATGCATTGTTATACAAACTATCATGATCTTTTAACTTTGAAATGTTCTTTCAGATAAATTCTGAATAAACTTAAATCTATTCTTTCAACTCAGTTCATCTCTAAATTAAATCCAATTAATTGGTACCACTCATTACACATAATAACATTACGTATATTATTTTCCAAATTCGCCTTAGTTCATATCTGCCCTCTATTGCAAGCTCTTCAATTATAAAATTCAAGATACATTAACAATCAGGTTGTATATTCATCCTAACATGACGTTTTATAAAATAGTCAAGTTACTCCATAACAATATACAAGATTCTCAACATAGTAATATTTTAAATCATAATATTTAAACAACAAGCAAATATAAATCTATTTACACTCTCGTTTAAATTTAAAAAAAACATAAACAAAACTTTAAATATTCAAATTCATGAATTAATAATGCAATTCTTTTCTTTAAACTTCAATTCACAATACATTTCAATCTTTCCCAAATACCTAACCATGTTATCTATAGTCATGTTATACCATATCATATCCTTTGCGCGATGTGTGAGCGGGAATTGTCATGCAACATGAGGACACTATATGTGTTGACCATTGCTGGATGTTTGCAGACAAGTTTGCGGTGTATTTCATTGAGTTCAATACTGTAACGATCTGTAGTGATGACTTCATTACTTCGCTGAAAGATATGATGGATCACTCCTGCCATAAACCATCATACCAGCAACAACGCCTTCTGTTTAGGACACCGTCCTGGACCTTGATCACGATCCAACCGTTGTCCTGACTGTTTACGATTGTTGTAGCAGATCCATTTTTCATCTGAAGTGACAATCCGATGCAGGAAACCTTCCCGCTTATTCTTTAGACTCAGAGAACTGAACACCTCCAAACGGCGATTCTTGTTGGCCTGTGTCAACTCATGTGGCACACCCATGAGTCCAACTTTTTCAACTTACCGATCAAGCGGAGCCGCCGACTGACAGTGTGGTATGGTGTATGTCTAACTCGTCTACAATGGCACGAACACTTTCCTGAGGATCCGCTTCCACGTTGCTTCTGAGTAGCTTATTCGAATATGACGTTGATCGGTGACCACTGGGCACATTTTACAATGTTGTGTCCCCGAAACAAAATTTGACAAGCTAACGGCGAATGGTGAGTTCACTAGAAGAAAAAAAAGTTCAGAATTAAGAAAAAAAGATTTCTGACAACATTTTTTTTAGATATGGAAAATCTAACCTTTGACGTTAAATGAGATCAAAATAAAAACTCTAATTTCCTTAGGTTAGAAACCATTCAGTTTTTAATTCGGATGACAATATTAGATGGAATCTTGGAGACGTAGGAGTTCGTGATAAAACCTGACTTGATTTTGACCAGGATAGAATCCAACAGAGAAGGTTTGTTATTGCGACGATGGACTTGCGATTTCCGTAAACCATAGAATGGGTTAGAAACTATTCCGTATGCTTAATTTGAATCCTATGGATTTGATAAGAAAAACGAAACATGAAAATAAAATGTGTAGACTACAGTAAACCAGGAAGATTAGCCGCAGTTGGCGATAAACGTATATTCTAGAATCCTATGTTGGCAACACTGGGTTGTTACGTTGGCAACACAGTCAGTGGGCTGCAAACTTCCGTTGGTGAGACTGGTGTTAAAGAGTCCCTGCGTTTTGCCCCCATAAATTTAAAAATACTGAAAAAATAACAAATAATGAAATTTTGGAAAGTGGTCCCACTCATGAATGTGTATCAAATGAACTATTAAATATCTTGAAATTATTTAATTTATTTCATAAATTTGAATCCTCCAGTAATAAACCAATCTAACAACATATCTGATTAAATGAACACAAGAATTGCAGCAGGGAATAGGTGTTGGATGGCATTGAAGAAACTTCTCTATTCTAAAGAAGTAAGTAGAAGAAGTAAGCTTACTATGTACAAAACAATAGTACGCCCAGGATCAGAAACATGGAACTTAATTAAAGAGGATGAAGAACTACTAAGAAGATGGGGAAGGAAGATTTTAAGAAGAATCTTTGGAGGAGTGACAGAAAATAGAACCCGGAGGATGAAAACGAATATAGAAGTACAAGAACTATGTCGTAATCCGGACATCATAGCAGACATAAAGAGTGGGCGAATAAGATGGTTGGGAGAATGTATGGAGAATGGCAGATACCAGAGTGCCTAGTAAGTTATTTGTAGGTGAACCAGAAGGAAAAAGAAACAACGAAGACCGAGGAAAAGATGGATAGATAATGTTGAAGACGATTTCAGGAAGCTAAGGATCAGAAGATGGAGACGGAGAGCAATGAACCGAGAGGATTGAAGGCTAGTTGTGAGAGACCAAGGCTATTTATGGGCTACAGCACCAAGGAGTAAGTAAGTCAGTAACTAAGTAAATAATTTGAATGCCCATCATGCAGTCAAATTCCTCATCTTTAATCTAAACTCTTGATATCGTGGGTTAGTTCATCTGCACAATACTATTGAGATCGATTTCCAAAAATTTCATAGTTGCTTCGTTTCTCCATTATTAAAATAAAAAAAATCGCAAACACACATAGATACACACACACATACATACATACACGCATATATATCTGCGATCTGTGTGTATTTCAAATGAATTATCAACACTTATTCTTTCAAAATTCCGATATACGAAAATATGAAATTTGAAATGTTAGGTTGTAGAATTGGCATGCAGGGTCCAGCATATTCCTATGATAAATACTTTTGAAAAAGTTGCAAGCGATAATGATTCTATATACTCTATGATACTATATGGCATGTGTTCTCTTTAACAATGAAGCGAGCGCGAGTGTGGGGGGTTTCTTCTGTGTTTTTAGGAGATAGAACGTATTGTGTACCATAGCAGATATGACGTATTTTCAAGTTTGTAAACGCGTATAGAAGATACGACGCTGAATATAAATAGTAACACGAGCTTCCATAGAAAGTATTAGAAGACTTGACCCCAGGAGCGAATTCTTTCTAACATAGACTACTTTCAAATACAACATTTTTTTAATTTGATAATATTCAAAATTTTATGTTTTACGTATGTATTTGCCATAATCTACATCTCCCATATCTTATCCGTCGTATCAGTATCATCTCGAAAAAATAACATATTTTGCTTTTTACTCTCTTTCATATGTAAATTTTAGTAACGTCCTTTACTTTTACGTTTTCAGAACGTCAAAATAGTAACGTTTCTTAGTGGCGCAGTAGCTATCTTCAGATAATTGTGTTTATTGTACACAGTACAACGTTCAAATTAGATATTGCAACATGTCTTCCTTGTTTACTAAGTATGTGATGTGATGTGTGAGCTTTCTTACATTGTTAATTTTTTAGACACTTCCTGTTTAGTCAGTAATACTTTACGGTTGCGAAAGTTGGAGTACAACCCTAGCAGATGAATATAAATTAAGTTACGTGTGTTTGAAAATAAGGTTTTGAGAAAGATATACGGGCAGAAATGGGACGAGATGACTGGAGAATGGAGGAGACTGCATAATGAAGAACTTCACGGACTGTATACGATTCACCAGATGTTGTAAAAATAATGAAATCGCGACGACTAATGTGGGCAGGCCATGTAGCTCAAATGGGGGAAAAACGAAGATTATATTTTATCCTGGTTGGAAGGTCAGATGGAAGGATCTTTGGAAGGACAATATTATAAGATATCTTCGAGAAGTAGGAGTCTGTGATGAAAACTGACTTGATGTTATCCAGGATAGAATCCAATGACGAAAGTTTGTTACTGCGGCGATAAACTTGCGAGTTCCATAAGCCATAGAGTTAGTTATTTTTCCTGTAAAAATTCAGGAACTGGATATATAAAATATATTCCTGAGCTAAATCAGAAACCCTTTGGTTTCCAGAATATTCAAACACAGAATTGTTTGAAATTTCTTTCTATTCAGTGTAGTGTGTTCTAACCAGTAATCAAAGATATTAAAAGAACAAACAAACCGAAAGTTTGGTGAGAATTCTTTCCTTTTTTTAATATTATTATTGAATTTCTCATTTTCGTCATAACGTCACATGAAATTTCCATACAAGCAGTTATCTGGTTCGGTTCATCTCTTTATTCTAGATAAAGTGACTGAAAGTGTTTTACAGTGTACCTTTCTACTTCACTAATCCTTTGTATTTATCCTCTTCGTAGTAATATTTTGCACTGATAACATCACTAACATCTACACAGTAAATGAAACTGTTAAAATTGAGTCCAAATTTTTCACCTGTGCACTGAGAAATAATTTTCTTGGAAATGAGATACAGCATTCTCATTTAATTTAAAATGAGGGGATGTGAATTGAGAAATAACATAAGTGATCTTATTTCCAAAAAAAAAAAAAAAAAAGCATGTACTCATTTTCAACTAAATGAGAAAAAGCTGGTATCTCATTTCCAAGAAAATAGTTTCTGGGTGCACAGGTAATAACTTTTTACCCAGATTTAAGGAAACAATATTTTACTGTGAATCAGAGTACGTTTAGATATAGAGAAACACAAATTAGAAATAGCCTAATGGCATTTTCAAAAAAAAAAAAAGAGAAAAAAGCCTTTGTGCTGTAACAAGTCACAGTATTATTTATTATGACTTGACACATTATTATTATTAGAAGAAAAAAGTATTTAAAAAAAACAAATTAACCAAGAAAATATATTACATTCATTGGAATAAAATCATGAAAAGGAACGGGGAGAGGGTGATGGGGAGAGGAATAGAGATGATTTTGCATATTTAGATAAATATATGTTATAATTTCTGAGGGTTGAAATGTCAGGAGAAAGGGAATGAACGGGGAATTGGACAAAGGGAGGATAAAGATTAGTAGAAAAGCAAGATAAAGAATGAAAGGGTGAGTAAGTGGAATAACCTGGGATTTTTAAGTGGATTAAGTCACGTGATCAAATGATGGGAACCCAGGGCGTGGCTCTTCCCAGACTGAAAAGAAGACCCACAATCTCCATAGACCAAGTTGCATGTTGATTGTGCTTTTTCCTTCTTTCTTTTTTTCTCTCATTTTCTGAAATAAAAATTGTTGTCCCGAAGAGGTGAACAAGGAGAGGGCACAAAGTGTCATACATTGTAGATATATCTACCTGTTCACTTGGTGAATAACAAAACAACAAGGTTGTTCTTTTTAATGTTGAAAGGTGTACCAGAAGTTGATGAACACTCATCTCTTCCTTACAGTCTCAACCCACGCTACATCTCTCCCCCGTCTCCCATCACCATCACCCAACTAATTCACCCGCTTCCATTAAAACCCTGAATGAGATGCAAAATAAATTAGCCTTCTCTGAATTGTATGCCAAAACTGTTTACATTTATTTAACATGCAACATAGTCGCCTTTGTTAAATGAAGAGAAATGAAAAGAAAATAGATACAACATATTTATCGAAGGATTTATAGGTTTGTTTATTAGATTAAGCAACTAAATTGACATTTGAGAAGTACAGACTTCAGAGTCCAAGAGAAAAAAAGTTATTATTTCCAAACCGGCATATTTTGATTTTCAATTATATGAGAATGCTGATATCTCATTTCTAAGAAAATTGTTTCTCGGTGTACACACAAGAACTTTTTTCTCAATGTTAAGATTCTTTTTTTTTTCTTTTTTTGTTTTGGGCGATCTGAGCGGATATGATCATAAATAAAATTCAAATTCAACTGAGAAACGGAAGACAAAGTGGGAGGTTTTTGCTAAGAGGAAGAGTATTGTGAATATTTTTCATTTAATATACAAAATTAAACACACACACAAAATCTTTACTTTCAAATTGTTGTTTTTAAAAGGGTGCTTCAGGATACATTTTATATTATTATTGTTCCTCCATCTCAGTCAACAAAGGTGTAATGAAAATGGCGAGTTAACAACAGCTAATTTGGAAATATTAAAGATTATGAATACAAGAGTAAGAATATGTATAACTCAATCATTTTTTTATTTTCATTTGAAGATTATATTTCATTGTCGTTGCTAAGCTAGAGGGAAAGAGACCGTTGGGAAGACCGGGAGGACGTTGGGAGGATAATATTAGAAGAGATCTTCGTGAAGTAGGTGTTTGTGAAGAAAACTGGCTTCATCTTGCTCAGGATAGAATCCTGTGGAGAACGTTTGTTACTACGGCGATGAACTTGCGAGTTCTGTAAGCCATAGAGGAAGTAAGTAAGTAATACGTATTTTTTATTTACATCTTTTGATTCTTCTTTGTACAAATAAATTGCTAATTAGGGTCTTGAAGTAGAGTTTCAATCATCATAATGGTTATTAATATTCGTTTATTACAGTAACTTATAAGTGAGAATCTACTGTATACGATTTTGCCTTTTTCATGAACACTTGCTTCACTCGGTAATCTTCAGAGCAGAATCATGTCTGTAAGAATTTTGTGGTTCGTCATTGTTGCCACTTTAGGAACCAAAATGTGAACAAAACTGTTATTGACCAATATAGATAGCAAACGATAATCATAGTTAAATATGTATTAGGAACATTAAAAAAAAGGTTAAGTACAGCAAGTAGAATTAATCGTGGCCACTACTATGTTTGGCTTGAAGAAATATCTCTCAGCTTAGTAACTGAAGAAAATCTGAAAAGCTAAGGTACTCAAGATTACAAGTAACGAAATGAATCCTTGTAGGGAAGGAATCAACACCTCACTTGTTTCGTCAGTTCACTAACCCCGAAACAAGGACAAAAGAAACACGTTGAATGTTTGAACTGAAGAAGAAGAAGAACAAAACTTGAAAAAAAATGATTCCATCAAAACGAAGACATTGCAATACATTAAGGAATTTATGGAGAATGAAGTGACAAAATGATAAAATGAGGACTGCTGGCAACACGTTTTTAAGTGCACTTTTTGTGCGCATCATACGTCACTTTTCATCACGTCTGTGCACTTTACATGCAAAGATGCCTCTGAAATAACAAAAGCGGTTCTGGAAGCCTACGAAATAGAAAATTCTGTTCTCGAAATCTAGGAAATAACAAAAGCGGTTAGCTATATGAAGATAGGAAACAACACAAGCGGTTCTGGAAGCCTATGGTGTAATAAAAACAGTTCTGGAAACCTAAAAAACAGCAAAAGCGTTTGTCGAAGCCTAGGAAATAATAAAAGCTGTTCTGTAAGCATATGGAATAACAAAAGCGGTTCTGTAAGCTTATGGAATAACAAAAGCGGTCCTGAAAGCCTAGGAAATACCAAAAACTGTTCTGGACGCCTAGCAAATAATGAAAGTGATTCTTGAAGCCTAGGGAATAAACAAACGTTATTCTGGAAGTCTAAGAAATAACAGAAGTGTATCTGGAAGGTTCTGGAAGTCTAAGAAACGGCAAAAGTGGTTGTAGAATCCTAGGAAATAATAAAAGCGGTTCTGCAAGCGTAGGAAATAGGACAAGCGGTTCTGGAAGCCTATGATGTAGTAAAACAGTTCCGGAAGTCTAGAAAACAGCAAACAGGGCTGTCAAGCATAGAAGATAATAAAAGCTCTTCTATAAACGTAGAGAATAACAAAAGCGGTTCTGGAAGGCTAGGAAACCACAAAAAAGGTTTTGGAAGCCTAAAAAAGTTTGGTCGGGGTAGAGATGGAACACTGTCACCTCTGTGATAGCCTAAAGTTAAGCCGTGGACACACTAAATCCTTCAGTTTTCTCGCTTGGTATTAAATAAGTTTGTGAATCCAAGAAACTAACTGATTATCAAAGTCTATAGTGAACAAAATATGTCCAAAAAGCGTCTAGAACGTAATCGTGAGAATTGTATGTACATGAAATTTCCCTGCCGAAAGACATGATATACTAAACAGTCCATGTACATAAATCCAAGGTGATTTCGGAGAATTCTACATGAAATATATTTTTACTGTGTTGCTTCGAAATTTTTTGGTCATCTTCTGTCATTATGAAACTTTATCTTTGAAACAACAATTGAAAATTTCAAATTTGATTCACAGCGGCTCTGGAGTATAGGTTGATGTGATTAAATCTAAGATTTGTGATGAAAGCTTGCATAAAGTAAAACACGTATACATTTCTGAATTATGTACTGGCATTGTTAAGGCTCAAGGCTGAGAAGAAGAAAAGATCTCTGCAACAATGTACTGTCCGAAGAAGTTCCTCTGTAACTAGATAAATAAACATGACATCAGATGAGGAAATATGAAAGCTATTCCGATTTTTAATTTCCTGTGAACAACGTTTAATCGTTCAGCTTGCATGTCGGGGATCTCGAGATTCCGGAATGTTAGAATCATGAAATTCTAGAGTGCTGGAAACTCAGAATCTCTTAATGTTGGAATTTCGGAATTTCAGAATTCTGAAATGTCGGAATTTCTGAAATCTGGAATGTCATAATCTCGAAATCCTGGAATATAGGAATCTCCGAATCCTGGAATGTCGGAATCTCTTAATTCTGGAATGTCGGAATCTCTGGATTCTGGAATATCAGAATCTCTGGATTCTGGAATGTCGGGATTTCTGAATTCTGAAATGTCGGAATCTCTGAATTCTTGAATGTCGGAATCTCAGAATCCTGGAATGTCGGTATTTCTGAATTTTGGAATGTCAGAATCTCTGAATTCTGGCATGTCGGAATCTTGGAATCCCGGAATGTCAGAATCTGTATTCTGGAAATGTCGAAATTTTGGAATTCTGGAATATCGGAATCTCTGTTTTAGGAATGTCGAAATCTCTTAATTCTGGAATGTCGGAACCTCAGAATCCAGGAATGTCAGAATCTCTGAATTCTGGAATGTCGGAATCTTCGAATCCACGAATATAATAATCAAAATATCATATGACTTTGAACTTTCGGCAAAGTTAAAAGAAATCCAAACAAGTAGCAAAAAGAATTTGCACATTTCCACGTATAGTGACTCACTGCGTAATGAAAGACAAATTAAAAGTATTTTTTCTTGCATTTGCTCTCTGAAACGTGTTCCGAACTCCCGAATGTCAGAATTTCGAAAACATCAGAACTTTCGTAATGTACAATTCTATAGAATGTCAAGATTTCAGAAAGTCAGAATTCCGGAATGTTGGCATCTCTAATAATACTCAGAATTCTGGAATTACAAAAACAAAACAAAACAAAAAAAATGTAATTTTAAGCTTGAGTTGAGTTTGGAACACTTCCAGATATTCCAGTTACAAGGAAGTCAAGTTTCTGCTGAAAATACCACCACTACTTAATTCCTTTCCACCTATTCATATCTTTTGACTCCAAGAACTTCTCATTAAGATGTTTCTGTCCTCAAGAAAGGCTGATTACCCACCAAAATGTGCACCAGTTAACAGTTGGAAAAAAGGGGGAAATAATCTTCATTCACAACAAATTTGATGCGTTCCTTTTCAGATTCTCCTGGACTCATTGCATCAATAACTCTGTTAGATGTTCTTCAAGATTATATGAGAGAGAGAGGGAGGGAGAGAGGGAGGGAGGGAGGGAGAGGAATGAATGATATTCAAGTCATCTATAATGATGGTTAACGACCCGCAGCAAGATTATCCATTGATTGGTGGCTGTTATTTTTGTCTTCATTCGCCTCACGGCGATCTCGAAGAGTACCTGAGTGTATCATTTGGAGATTCCGAATATATATATATATATATATATATA
>JAGDQP010008953.1:0-30062 GCA_022664845.1 Lepisma saccharinum | reverse complement strand
CGTTTGAGATTTAATGCTGAGCTGCCACATTTCTTATTTTCTTGCCGCGCCTCTCTTCTTCGGGGTGCTCCTTCTTGCTCTTCTTTTTGATGATATACGTTTGTGACGTCAAGAGGAGAACGCGGTCTCCTGACTGATAAGCACCTCTTTGATCACTTTCGCCATTAAAGTCGAAGTGTTGCAAACTGTCTGGATAATACTTAACCATACAAGCTCATTTGTTTGGAAAGAAATATCTAAAGATATTTCCTCTCGGTACAAACATATCTTTCTCGATTTTTAAAAGGTTTTTAGATATATCTATCTATATAAACGTTAATGTGCTTTTTATGTATAACTTGTACCAAATTCTGCACAGTTATTAATTATATTTTCCAGCTTAAAAATACATGAAGTATCTTGTCCGAAGCATTGAAAACAAGCCACAATCAAGGCATAAATGACCAGTGGAATCTAAATCGTGTTAAACGAATCAGGATTAGCAGAGAAAATGGTTTATGGGGAGTGTTTAAGCTTCCTTAATATAAGGCTTTCAGTTTAGATGTCATACGTACAAGCTTAATTCTCAGAGATAGCTTGACAATCTTGTTTCTTCGCTTGCGAGTTCACCTTCTTCTCTTCTTTTATAAAATATCGTGATTAAAACGGAATATAGAACGAATTTCAGATTAGCATTGCGCGTTGGGAAGGGGAAGCACGTGAGTTCAAACCCCGCTTCCAAACATGGTGCCCGAAAATGTCCAGAGTTTCCATCAATTTTACGAGTCGAATCTTAAGTTGGTATCATAACTAAAGCCTTTCTCTCTAACTTTCACTCAGACACGGTGTTTGGAAGCGGGGTTTGAACCCACGCGCTTCACCTTCCCAACGGGCAATGCTGATCTGAAATTCGCAGCGTTAACGTATTCATCACAGGGGTTTGGTGCAATTGGATCACAAAACATGAGACAGAACGTTTAAATTTATCACAGTGATGCTTCCAGGAGTTCTTTTATACTAACGATGGCAGTTGGAGCTCTCATAACTTTAAGTAGTGTAAAATATTACCTTAGCAAGATTCACATAATATATCAGATTTGCAAACGTAATTTCCCGCAAAGTTTTCAAGGAAAGTAGTAAATGATCACTCACATGCTTGTGTAAATAGAAGCAACGTAAAGACCATTGACATGATGTGTTACTTGACCCATTTTGTCCTTTAAGAAGTTTCACTTTTTTCCACTAGAGAGCACAATAACATGGGACAGCATGCAATGCTTGACCACGATGGTGCATTCTTCCTTAAATTAAAAGGGGCGTGTATCTGGATTTCTCCAGGAAATCAATTGATAACGAAATTAACGGGATGGGACGGATCAGAGCAATTAATTAACACGTCAACTTCATCAATAACTTTAATCTAACATTTAAATTATCTTCTGCGTAACCTTTTATATAAAAGTGAACGGGAAATGCATAACTTCAACACATATGTATGAAGCGTTGCCTACCCTTCAGGCGTTCAGAATAAAATGTCGGAAACTTTGAAGTCCTATAACTCGTGTTCCACGAAACTCCGAAACGTAATACTGAAGGAGTTTTCATTTGAACACATCATCAATGCACTGGGGAAGTGTAATGCTGATTTTCATGTCCCACAGGAGACAGTTTCCTTGTACGTTTATTTTAACTATCGCACACAAGAGTCTTGGATCGAGTACGAGCAAAAATTCCTCTTCGTTCAAGAAATATTGAACAAGACGTTAGATTGAAATAGTTAGATGTGGTACGAGTTTGTCTAATGACTTGTTCAAGAATTTGTTTCAAGAATTATTTGACCATGTAGGGAGACCTTTAATATTTTATCTCTTCAGGGTTTTTTTTGTTTTTTTTTTAATCCAGTCCCTTCAGTTTTGCGGGAAGAGCTTTCTGAGGCTCCCAAAGGGTTTCAGGCAGTTCATAGGGAAATTGTCAAACTCTCCCATCTCACATAGATGAATTTCGCGAATTATTTGGAGACTTCAAACCTCATTGTATTCTTGTGTCTGAAACGTGGCTTAAACCAACGTTAGCGAGCCAGTTATTTGCACTCAAAGGCTACATTATTTTGAGAAATGATAGGACGTTAAAAGATACTGGTGGTGTATGTATATACTTAAGGAATGACGTAAGCGGTAAGATAATTTGCCAATCCCCTTCGAAATACACGCGTAGTGTGGAATATTTGATTTGTGAAATCAAAACGTCAGTTTTAAAAGTCATGGTAGCGGTGGTTTATCGTCCCCCGAACACACCACTAGATTGCCTTAAAGAGTTTGAAAAAATATATGTTACAGATTAAAGACAAATACAAGCATCGTATAGTAACGGGTGACGTAAACATCAATGTTCTGCGAGATTCACACGAAGTTACAGATTACAAATGCATGCTCCAAACCCCCGATTTGAACTTGTGCGACTTGGGACCGACTCATTATTCAGGACGTTCAAAGTCGGCAATAGACCACATCGCAACATCTTTTCCAGAGCAAGTCGCTAAATTTGGCAAATTTCCTGTTCCTGGTATCTCCCGTCACGATCTAGTGTACTCACTTAAGCCCCCAAGAAGTAAAAAGAAAATAATAGCTTTCCGAAATGTTAGAAATATAAATAAAGAAAATTTAAATGCAGACGCCATTCATATACCCTGGCATATGGTAACATTCAATAGGTCGGTGGATGACAATGTAGATGTTTCAAATTCGCAAATACTTTATTTGTACTAAAAACACGCGCCACTGAAAGCCAAAAGAGTCAAACATAATTCAAATCCCTGGATGACAGATTCTATACGACAACTGAGATTGGAGAGAAATACAGCTTACAATAAATATAGGAACGAAGTAAATGCTAAACCTGAAACCTGCCAGGAATCTTTCATGATATACAAAAGACTCAGAAACCAATGTACCCAAGCTATACGGCGGGCAAAGAAAGCATATTTCGAGAATTTGTTGAGGATCTTAAAGATGCCAGACGGCTATGGAGGAAACTCAAAAATTGGGTCTGTATCGATAAAGTGGGAAGGGAGGGAAAATGAGAAGAGAGATAGATTCATTATAATATGGAAGGGTTCATGTATTACTAATATTATTGTATTCTTATCGTAGTTGTAGGTTATTGTGTTTGTGTGTATTGCGTCTGTATATCTGTTTTATCAACTTAGGATTTTGTATTTATGTGTATTTTTCTTCTGATATGTAAATTATGTATCATGGTTAAGTGGAAGACAAGGCTATCAGCCTTAACGTTTGCCATGTAAAATAAAAGTCTAATAATAATAATAAACCTTTTTGAAGTCTTGGACCAAGTAGCAGGCCATACAATAAAGCCTGATAAACTATTTTTAACATATTTGTCTTAAACCTTTGTTTGCAGCTTTCGGCTCGTGGACAGCCAATAACGGCTTGGCGGGCCAAATTATTTCTTATTAAAATATGTTATTAGGCATGATATATATTTTGTTTTAGGGTAGAACCTAGGAGCCACCTTTCTATATATAGCAGAGGCTATGAGTTAACTTTGTATATATACCAAAGAGGTTAGGAGTCACCTTTCTATATAGACCTATACCAGAAAGGGTAGGAGTCACCTTTGTACATATATCAAAGAGGTTAGGAGCCATTTTTGTATATAAACCTATACAAAAGAGTCTAGGAGTAACCTTTGTACATATACCAAAGATGCTAGGAGTCACCTTTCTATATAGAACTATATCGTAGAGGCTAGAAGTCACTTTTCTATATAAACTTATGTCACAGAGCCTAGGAGTCACCTTTATATGTATATCAGAGAGACCAGGAGTCGCCCTTCGAAATAGACAAGACAGACTATGAGTCACCTTTGTAAATATATCGCAATATATAAGTAATACTTCTTATTGTAAGCAAAGAAAGTAAAATTGACTTATTTCTTCCCTTTGGGAGGGACCATTCAATCAACGCCATATCTTTCAGACCTATATCATTAAACATGTTTACAAGGTTGACAGATGTATACAGAAAGATAAATGTCCAAGTATTTTATTATCTCAATAATGCATTGTAGAGTCTGATGGAAAGTATCAAAATGATAACTAATAAATAAAATAAATCTACATTACATTAATATAAACTTTTCCCAGAAAAAAGGAAAGTCTTCTTCTCTCAAGTTCGGATTCCTCCCTTCCTCCCCGTACGTCCTCTTCCCTGTTCCATCTTTCGTATCTCCTGTTTTGTGTCGACAGACAAATGCCATTTTCTTCTGTTTCTCTCTCTCTCTCTCTCTCTCTATTGAAAAAAAGAAGAGGAATTGTAGTCAATAAGAGGAGAATGTGTTGAGAATAAAATGTTCATACATAGACTTTATAAATAAAAGAAAATCTATTCAGAGTGTGTCAAAGCGAACATACGGTAGTATTTGCCTTCCAAATACACATTTCATCATTTTTGTAATATGATTTATTGCCATTCCAGTGTATACTTTAACAAATATTATATATATATATATATATATATATATATATATATATATATATATATTTCAATTTCAGTGCCATTTAAATCTTTCCTAATGTTCGTAACAGATGCCACCATAGAGAGAAAAAAAATAAGAAATTAAATCTTTGGAAATACTCCTATATACTTTTTACTTCTCCACACAGTAAAATTGTTTAATCAAAAATGACTACATGCACTTCATCACACCCGTTTTTAGTCAAAAATGACTAAACAGGTTGTTGTTGTAATTGACTATGTAGTCTCGCCTAGTCAAATTTGAATAATTTGTAGTCACATGTATTTTAGGCTCTTTATTCTTTTTTAATTGATGCGACTTGACATTTCAAGCAAACAAAAACTAAAAAAAATACAAAAAAAAGTTACTGCAAAAGCACCCTTATGAGTTCTTGATGATAATTTTGATAATGATGATGACGATTAAATGTGAGAAGATATTTACGCATGTTTATATTACGTTATGCAAATTTCTATTGTCTGTTTTATATTGTCTGGTCAACAGATGGCATCACTTTTTTTAAAAAGAAAAAGGAAATCTTAGTCACTGGAGGTTTATTGTTTTTATATACAATCGGGTTATACTTTACCGAATTAAACGTAGGATTATTGTTTTTGTATACTGACATACGTTTAAAGAAATTGCTTAAAGAATTTGAGAAAGAATGACACATGCGTGTGAGTACGAGTAGTAGAAGAGGGATACGCACAACACTTTACTCTTTTAGGAGCTGAACATTCTACTTGAAGCCCACCCACGAGATGATAAGCGGTTGAGAGCAAAAAAAAAAAAAGTATTGTAAAATTAAAAAAAAAACACCTCTTAACAATACATGTAGTGTAAATGCAATCATAAAAAAGTATTGGTTCCAAAATTAGTTAATCATTCTTCAATGTAAATTTTTAGAACAAAGGAATTTGTTTTGAGAAAAAGTTGCTTCCAAATATTCAAAGTAGGCTTCACGAGCTACTTAACGCGTTTTGATTCATCTCTCTAGCTCTTCTGGTTTTTCAGATATGATAGTTTCCTTACATGGCTACGGGAGCAGAAAACGCCATCCGCCATATTGGAAACATGGTCGTTCCGGGAGAAATAAGGACAGAATGGTTCTCGTATCCTCAAATATGTAGGAACTCATGTACAAAAAATAAGATTTTTTTTAAAGAAAAAAGAAGAAGAAAATAGTGATGCAACCAGTGTGGATGATTTGTCATGAAATGATTCGTTGATCAATTAAGACCTTAAGAGGGAGAGGGACTTGGCTACTACAACTTGCAAAATAAGCGTTCAATTTAACATGGATTTCACACATTTCTAGGAATATCGTGATTTTATGACATTCTTTCAACAAAATGACTCAATAGCGCCATTAATATAATACATAGCGTTGTGGAGGTAAATAAGTGACGTCTCCATGACGTATTTTTTCTTAGAAATAAAGGATGTTTCAATAACCTATGTAACAATTTTCTTGCGGAAATTTCGATTATATTTTTTCCTTATTTGTAAACAGAAAATAGGTCTCAAAGTCTTCACTTAAGTACCTTCATAATGCCACGAAATATGTTGGAAGGGATATTGAGTCATTTTGTCGAAGGAACCACATTAATCCATGATATTACTAGAAATATATGAAAATCCATGTTAAATTGGACGCTTATTTTGCAGGCTGTCGTATAGCCAAGTCCCTCTCGCGCTTAAAAAAGTCATGAAAAGTTTGCGACAGAAAGCACCAATGTTCAGATGAGATGATGTTCCTGGAGTGAGTCGTTCCAAAGCGCTGCTATCATTGGTCAAGTTAAACTATTACGTCGCTTCCGTTCCATTGACTCTTACTACAGAGCCCGCAGGGAACATGTCCTAACGGAAGGGTAGCTAACGTATTTGAAATGTGAATATGACTGAAAATTATGACTTTAAGAAGAGTGTTAAATACTTTGGTGACGAGGCAACACTCATCGAATAGTAAGGAACCGTGTATGGTTTCTATGGCAACGAGTACTTTGTAATGTCACACTTAAACAGTGCATACAGGAATACCAGTTAATCTTTTAGATTTTTCTTGTAATTCACTTAGTTACACTTTGAAGACTTTCCTTGTTCTTCACTTAGTTACACTTTGGAGGTTTTCTTAGTTACACGTTGGAGGTTTTCTTAGTTACACGTTGGAGGTTTTCTTAGTTACACGTTGGAGGTTTCCTTGCAATCAACTTGGTTACACTTAGGGTTTCCTGGCTACAATTTTTAGCTTTTTCTTGTAACCCATTTACTTACACTTTAAATGTTTTAATAGTTACACTTTGGAGGATTTTCGTTACATTTTGGAGGTTTACCTTGTAATGCACTAAGTTACACTTCGGAGGTTTTCTAAGTGATACTTTGTAGGTTTTCTTGTCATGTACTTTGGAGGACTTTCTGGTTACACTTAGTTACTCTTTCTTTGTCTTATTTTTACAAACTTTAACACCAATTTTCTCTTCCTTCACGCATGTCTGTTCGTGAGCAACTTATGAGAGACGAACTGGCTTGTTGATAGAATGCGTTTGTTTCAACCTCACTTTTCCTACCATCTTACAAAGGAGAAGGCAATTATCTGGCTGTCGAACTCTTGAATGCAATGGGAAAAATGTTCTCAATGACAACACGCGATGCTTGCTTCTTTGCCGATATTTTCTTCAAAACATTCCTTTTTTCCCCTTCCATTCCTAATTTTGTGGTTCAGTCCCAGTAACACTGTCGCTCTCTCTCAGTAGCGGATCAAGAATTTTCGTGAGGGAGGGAGGGGGGGCGCAAGTGGAATGAACCAGAGACATTTTCAATATTTTCCCGCTAAAATGTATCATATTTCTCCTCATATTACAACGTTTCATTGTGTGATATGACACAGGAATTCCCCAAAATTAATATTTCTAGATACATTACATTTTTCCTGAAGCAAATCGAAACTTTTTCTGAAATAAAAAATAAAGTATTTTTCCTTACGGGGACACACTCTCTCTGTATCCGCCACTGCGCTGCCACTATATTTTTTCTTCATAACCAAATAAATATAGTTACTTCTCTCTTCGTTTTTGTCATCTAAAAGCTTTGATACCCAACGGTTCATTTTATTCCTGTACGTCTTTCTTTTTTTAAAAAAGAATGCCTCCATGAAACGTCCATTTGTAAATTTTGAATATAGATTCATTTTGTTTTACAATAAAAATCATTGTCGTAATTTTCCTTTGGGGAAAATACGGTGGAATTGAAAAACGTAAAATGAAGAAAACACATCTTGACTCATGTGGCATCGAAGAAAACAGATCGTTTTCCCCACTAGACCGCGTACAATGGACCCGGTCCGCGTGCCAGTAACGGTTCGTGAAGATATACTACTGGTCCTCGGCAAATTAATATATTTAATTATTTAATAATTATTTTGTAGATTTCGACAGTTGAAAATGGAGATCAAAGATTATATTTCCCTTCAGAACAACTAGAATCTGAAGATGTGTTGACAACTTTTGAATGTGAAATAAATCTGTAACTTACTGGCATCTTCCCGCCGCTTGAAAGTGGTTTCCCTGTAGTCTGCCGATCCGTGAGAATTTAAAAAAAATTGAAAAGCACTGTTTTACACTGTGATGGCGGATAAAGCAAAGTTTTAATTGAATTTTGATTAAGACCTTTAGGCAACTTTGGCTCTGACCGTCTATTAGGCATCATCTATTAGATGATGATGGGGAAAATGGTGGAATGTAGAAAGTGGGAGGAAACGGGAGAACCCCGGAGCAACTCCACGTACATGGTGTTGGTGCACTACAAAGGCCATTTGGCACGAGCCAGGATCGAACCGCAGATCACACGGACCAGAGTTGAGAGCTCCACCACTGGAATGAATTCTTAGATTTAATAGAGTAACATACATAAACTTACTTACTGTATGACTTACGGAACTCGCAAATTCATTGCCGCATTAACAATAGTTCTCCATATGATTCCATCCTAGACAAGATCAAGCCAGTTTTCATCATAAAAACCTACTTCTCGAAGATCCCTTTTAATATTGTACTCCCAATGACGTCTCGGTCTTCCTTTCCCTCCGCCTTTCCAAACATGATGGAATCTTCGTAACATACATAAATAGTATATATATATATATATATAATAAATCACAGTCATATTCAATCCACTAGTGGATGAGGCCTCTCCCCGAAGGGAGGAGTTGGTCTACTGCTCCCACGCTGACCAGACGGGTTGGGAGAGGAGAGCCGAAGCTCTCACAGCAGCTCCCCAATTGTCCTCACGATGCTGGGTCAACACCGAAAGTGTCTGCACACAATCCTGCAGTTACTACTAGCATTTCTTTAAAACTAATTCTACTCATTATTGAAGGACGAAACGAACTTTGGTTCGTGAAAGTTAATTTCTGTTTTCCTCTACTGAAATTTGAATAATTTATGTAAAACGAAAAAGGCGGGAAAACCCCACTTGGATTGAGCCTTAAATTCAAATAATTCAGAATTCAATTAAGACCGAAACTTTTTGTAACACGCACCAAATCTCTTTACTCAAGGAAGGAAAGTATTGAAATTTCATTTCACTTTCCATCAAGACACAGTAGGTCTAATTAAAAACAAGTACATTTCATTAACCCCCCCCCCCCCACCCTACAATCACATACACACAAAAACTGTGGGGAAAAATCAGTCTGCGCAGTAAAAATAACTGATTTTATGGTAACCAAAGCATTACTCTTGGGGCGAACAGAAAAAGGAATATATTGTAACTTCCGTTCGTGAGTTTGTGGCTAAGAGTTTCGATTTACTAGTTACTATAGTTTCATGGCTACTATAAGCAATCAAACGTCTATGCGCATAGAATATAAATATTCTCTCTCTCTCTCTCTCTCTCTCTCTCTCTCTCTCTCTCTGTCTCTCTCTCTTTATATATATATATATATAGTTTAACTGTTTAATCTTGTTCTGTCTGTCATATATTCGTTCTGTACGTAATAGCTTGTCCTTTTTATTGCGGTGCAGCAATAAAATTAAATATGTGGTCTGGTTGCCTCTACTCTACTTGACTAAACAGAGTTTCCTTTTTGTCTTTAGTTGCAGTAAATTGACAAATTTAATTGCACACGGATGCAAGTAATGCAATGTATTTATTAATGCGAGCACTTACCATTAAACATGTGCATAAAATGACAATATAAATTAATGGAGATAAAGTCATAAACGTGACAATGTCCTTGATACCAACGACACTAACTGTTATTAAAATGAAACAAAGAAGAAAAAAAAACTCGATATTTGTCTTGTTTGGCTTTACAGGGAGACTTAGATTTATTAATATGTGTAGCGATTTCTGGTTGTCACAACGTCAGTTTCCTTGTGTATATTATCTTAAAAGCATTCACGCTCTTAAGGGTCATTCTCTTTAATTCTACGAAACTTATTATGATGAGTTTGTTTTATCTTAATTGAATTTGTGCGCAAATACCATTGAGCTCTAAGTAACTATACTGGAATGATCGGTTAGTGCCGAAAGATAGAAGCCATAGCAACCTTGATCGTCCACTTCCAATTTAAAACAATATGAACCCAATTTTCAGAGATCATCAAGTGTGAAATATGTAGCGGAAGTCGTGTCACTACTGGCTTCTTACGTAACACGTGAACTGTAAATACAACTTCGAAATCACATTTGCCAGGTCGCCTCCATGGACTGGTGGTTAAGGCGTCGGTTTCTTGAACGAAAGAACCCGGGTTCGAGTCTCGGCAGGGTAACACTTTTTCTTCTTTTTTTCTTTCAAAATATATTTTCATATGTTTATATTTATTATTAATAGTTGCTTTCTTGCATTTTTTCGTAGATTTTTCTTAAAATAGTGACCATGGGAACGTGGAGGTTAGGTAAAGATAGCTGTGGTCATGTATCTTTACACTTTTTGTTCTCATATACGTCACAGTTCTTGATGCAACTTCCGTTACATATTTCGCACTTTACCGCCTCGTATATGGTCTAACTCAGCTTCTTATGCTTATCGCTATGCTGCCCTTTTTTTACTTATGTCTAAATTCTTGAGTTACCGTATACTCGTACATGTTGTAAATAGTATTTATGTTGTTTTTTGTTTTTTATTTTTCGTTGCCAAGACATCCATTTTAAAAACAGACTGCACAGCAATAACAAGCGTATTAAACCAAGTTAGATATGAAAATTTGGTCCATATTGGTTTACACTGGAAGTGGACGATGGACATTAAGAGGTCTTCGTACCTACGGTGCGAGTGTGTGCTGTTAGAGAGGATTTACATATTTTTGAAGATACTGGGCAAATGACAAGCAATAATGAAATTTTGGAAAGCGGCTCCAATAATACATGTGAATGTGTATTAAATAAACTATCTGAGAGTTTAGCATTGTTTATTTTAGCTGAGAAATTAGAATTCCCGTAATTGATGACGTCATACACTTACGCAAGTACAAGCATTCTAATTTCTCGACTAAAATAAATAATATCAAAATCTCAGGTAGTTCATTTAATACACATTTACAAGTATTATTGGTGTCGCTATCCAAAATTTCATTATTGCTTGTCATTTGTCAAATATTTTTAAAAATATGAAAACTCACACACACTCACACGCACCGTAGCTACAAAGACCTCTTAACTGTTCCCTCCGCTTCCTGGCTTCATATATTAGTTCAATTTTTTATGGTATCTATCAGTCCAGTTACGCTTTTATATAGATATCAATGGCAAAGACATTTCTCGCAACCAGTAGATGATTAAGGATACAGTTCAATGACTATTGGAATTGCAAGAAAAATTTTTGTCATAAGGAAGACAATAGTCCTAACTCATTTCAAATTTACAAAATTTTAAAATGTATCTCCTGAAATAAAGAAACGAATTTTGAGATGTGGATTATTCACTTTAAAACAAAAACAAAAAATAAATAAGTTTCTTTGAAGAAATACCGAAAAATACATACACACAGTAAAAAAAAAACGGTTTCTTAAAATTGACAAGAAATAAAAAGTTCTTAAGTGTGCACCGAGATACAATTTTCGTAGAAATGAGATATCAACGTTGTTATTTAATTGAAAATGAGAACATGCTAGCTTGAAAGTAAAATCACTTATCTCATTTTCAAACCATTATACTCTCAATTTTGATAAAATGAGAATGCTGATATCTCATTTCTAAGAAAGTTGTTTCTCGGTGTACAAATAAGAACTTTTTTTTCTCACTTTTAAGAACCTGTTTTTTTACTGTTAAACTGTGCTGCTTTTCTGTAACTAATGAGATTTATGAATCTAATTTTTACTTAATAATTTATCAATTTTGAGTGCAATTCTTGAAGTACTAAAAATTAGCATATTTGCAAGGTGTGTATAAGTGATGATGGTTGAACGAAATTTGCTTTTTATCGTATTTTTGGATGAAAATATTTGTTCACATACGTATGTGGATCGAAATCTACAAATGAACCAATTCAATTAGCTGTGGTGAGTGATCCACAGAGGTCTTTGAACTTAGAGCAAAGTCCTGAATGATTTTGGTTTTCTAGTACAGTATTTCCATTTGAAAGGTTGAGGTATATTCAGGTAAGTCAAGACTGAAAGACAAAAATGGATTTGTGAATAAGACTATATCACTTCTTTCAGTTTCAAAAGAAGAAAATCGAGTTACGAATGACTCGTACAAAGATTTAACAGCTGCTTTTCTTTTAAGTGATCCATGTTAAAATCACTATCGTGTTGCTGAAATGATCATCTTTGCCTTGTTCTAAGTTCTTACAAAATAATGTCAAATTTACTCACATATTCAACCATTTTTTTCCTTTAAAATGTTCCCTAAATTCTCTTCGGTTCGGTGTGCGAGATCGAATCATATTAACACAACACACAACAGGATTAGAATCCGTTCTTTAGCACACAAAACCTCTTGAGAAACTTACTTACTTAGTTTCAAATTGCAGATAAGTTACTGGTTATCTTTGAAGAAATTCGACTTAAGTTGTCCTATATTTATAATTAGTTTAAATTAATTATTATGTTAGTGCTTGGGCTTCTAGCGGACCATTAAAAATATCTTTAACAGGCCAGTGTTTGACCCGCGGTCCTAGAGTTGGCCACTCCTGTCTTAGAGTTTTAAGCCCTCTGGAATATTAAAATATCTGCTGTTTCCATGGTAACGATGGTCATTTGTTTCTAAACCATTGCATTAAATGTCAAATACTCGCTCATCTCAATTCTGTAGATTTCATGTGATCTAGGGATACGCACTTGGATCCGAATCCTCATTACCCGGATCCAAACGGATCCGGTTCCAGATACTATTGGAACCGGATACACGGATCCGGATCCAGGGACCGGGTACCCGGATCGGATCTTGGCACCGGTTCTCGGATCCGGATCTTGGCACCGGTTCTCGGATCCGGATTTTGGAACCGGGTACTCGGATCCGGATCCTGGAATCGGGTACCCGGTTCCTTCAGAACTGGTTGTTTTTGGATCCGGTTCTCGGTTCTTTCAGGATCCGGTTCCGCCCACCCTTAATGTGAACTAGTTATTTTCGTCTTTAAGTTTCCATACGATGATGATGACGTTAATGATTACCTGATTGTGAAGAGAATATTTTGTTTCTTTTGAACATTTTTCAAATCATGAAAAAAGTCTCTAAGAAATGTAAAAAACTTTCCTGCAATATGAGAAGGAACGAGTTGTAAAGGAGTAGCGGCTATAAGCAGCAGGATGCTATGGTATGTATTTTTCTTCTTTATTTGGTTTCTTATTCATAGCCTCACTTCATAACTCATGTGTAAGCGAGATTATGGATCTTCTGGTCCGCCGCGTTAGTTAGGATCTTGTCTTAATCCTTGGAGACTGTAAAAATGCATCATCCTTCTCGATTAACACGAAAATATTGCCTTTCTCTTCGTTCCGCAGTCTCCTTCGGTTGGTCCTATAAAATACTCAGGTTTTTCATTTGTTCCTTGCTTCGTTATTTCTGTGTTTGTACAGTATTTTCTCGTATATAAAGTGTTGCCAACTTCTAACGTTTTATAAGAGAGGAAAGAAACCTACTAGAAGTAGAAATCAGTGTCCTTCACTGGAAATAAAGTATTTGTTTCTCTACAAATGTTGACTGATAGTTTTATAGTGATATGACTCATAGGCCATCAGCTCAAACTTACTTCAGTGTTTATAGGAGGGATGTTGACAGAGTTTAGTTTGATGACACTATTGCGGCACGAGCTTGGTATGACTGAGGAAAAACCCTGGAGAAACCTCAGTCAGGATAGCCATTAATTCCAGGATCTTCTGAATGCGATAGCAACTGATAGAAAACGGTCGATGAAAAGCATTAATCAGGGACTGGTGCAGGTTTGGCTTACATCTTGATGGTCTGTGGCGATGGTAATTGTGAGAGGAAACATTGTTTTATTAAAAGGTACACAAGTAGTGTTTTAAACAGTAAAAATTGACTTGCAGAAATCTTCAATTGTAAACATTTGAATGTAACCTTGTACTGCACCTGAACTCTTTTTCCGATTAAGAGAATTCGCGGATGTAGTTTTCATCTCTGCCAGAGTTGGTTTCAAAAGATAATTGAATTAGTTGTGGGCCGAAACATCATTGGGAAGTAAACACTGAATGTGCTAAGTTCTTCGGCCTTTTATTTGACCTCTCTATTGCATAACAAATAGTAAAATAGAAGACTGCTTTTAGGGACTATTTGATGGACGAGAAAGCTCAAGGAGACAGCGTGAGAGATGTCGACACCTCCATGTCCAGTTCCCATTCTCAGAATGGAGCTTTGAGCAATGGTGAATTTACAATTATGAAGCTTGTCACGAATGTTTCTGTGTCTTCTATCACATCAGGGAACTTGCACTTGTGTGATAAATATTCCCTCTTCAGGCACCAGGAAATGGATATTGTAACTGAATATTTTGGATCTTTTTGTTGGTTATACATTGTACTCATATATAAAAGATTACCTCGAACTTTTTTTTTTATTCACTAATTAATGTCATTTGTATCCCTTGGCTTCCGGAAACGACAAAGATAGTACAGGCAAAATCCCAACATATCGATGCATTATGATCTGAAACGTTATTGTAACATATTTCATATGTTATGTCCATTCTCCAATTCGATCTATAAACATTATTTTTTTTATGACGAATAGGGATGGCGCAATAACTAACAAGTCGTTAGATACATAAAATCAGTAAGATATTCTAGAAGAATACTAATACATAGTAAAAGATGGTTTCTTAAAATTGAGCAAAAAAAATTCTTTTCTGTGCATTGAGAAACAATTTTCTTAGAAAACAAGATTACTGATCTTATTTCCAAACCGGTATGTTCTCATTTTCAATTAAATGAGAATGCTGATATCTCATTTCTAAGAAAATTGTTTCTCAATGCACAGAAAAGAACTTTTTGCTTAATCTTAGAAAACAGCTTCTACTCTATACTTGCTAGCTTTTCCAGTCACGAATAACCATACTGTTCATAAGAAATACAAAAAGAACAGTGTAATATTATTGAGGGTGGATAGGTAAAGTGTTGGAATAAGAAGGTTGCAACATTTTTATTTAAAACACAACACCCCAGAGACGGAGAAACGTAGTGCTAAAGAAAGGGGTTGGTTCGCTCTTAATTCTTGTGTCTTCTTCTTCCAAGGAAAAAGAAGAGAGAGAGATAAAACACGTTGTTTTCTTCTGCTCGAAAAGTTTCGAGAAAAATTTCACATCTTAAAGATGTTACATATGGCTTCTCTTTCCTCCTGAATGCGCCCCCTTTCCCCTTCAATGCATCGCTTCTCCTCATCTTCCCGCTTCCCGCAATCCATCTTTTCTAAGAGTGGGCGCGGGTCCTGTTGTTCTGGTGCTGGAACTCCACTGTAATCTTCTGGATTCTCTCTCTTTCTCTCTCCCTCTCTTCTGTCTCCATCTTTCTCTTACCACGTCTTTACTTCTCCGTCATTACCCTAACGAATTTATGACCTCGTGACTAAACTCAACGGACGCTGTGCGCTGTGACATAGAAGCCTTTGCTGGCTCGCTTTTTCCTCTCTCGGTGTCCTTGCTCTCTCTCTCTCTCTCTCTCTGCGTGTGTGTAAGTATGGGTGTGGATGGAATCCTCTAATTCATTTTATTTCACTATGCTGAGGAACGTAACGCTTGTATATTCTAATCGTAGTAGCAGAAAATTTGAACATTTCAAATTTTTTTGAACTTCTATACAGGGTGGTTTTGAATTCATTGTACTTTTTTTTTTGGATAATAAAGAACATCAGTCTTCATAAGCCATAAATTAAAAATGGGTTTGCTAATGACGTAAGCTTATATCTTCGGTCGTGTAATACTCGTATGCTAGAATTTTTTTATTACAATGATATAGTCATTACGCATGAGCTATATAAGATTTAGTAATGATGTGATGATAATAACACAAAGCAGCACATAGAGCAGTTAATTCAAAATCCATCAACACATTGTCCTCTAGATCAAAACTTATCAGTGCTAAGTTCATATATGACACGGCTCCAGAGAAATTCACTTCTCGAAAAAAAAAAAAACACGCGCCATCCCCGAGGCTTTGATTCATATAACCATTTTTACAAAATAAAATGGTTTTACATTTTTTTAAAAATGGTTGCGAGTGACGCAGAATAATCTTATTATTGTTATTACTGAGAATATTTTGTTTTAAACAGTGACAGAATTTATAAATAAACAGAAGCTGTGTTATATGTTTCATGGGTTCGTGTGCAATAATAGTCAGTGGAGTGATATTAATATACGGTAAATAATAAAGATCTGAATATATACAGTGAACAGAGTAGTGAGAAAACGTATGTCCTAAGTACTGTGTCTTACAACACTAGTTACATACATAGTATTTTTTTTTCATGGTGTTTCAATGGACTAATATTACCATAAACAATAAAGAAGTGTGTGAGTAAATCTTTCTGATTAAGTTGAAATATCACTTTATTTGATCGCTAGATGGGAGGTTACTAGAAGATTTGTTTCATTTTACAAATTTTGAATTTTTAAGAGTTTGTTTAACGTCATTTTTTTTTATTTGTTTACTTTTTGTATATTGTGTGCATAGTCTCAAAATTCGGTTAAGACGAGTGGCTCTACTCAACATTCATTTTGATGTAATTCCAATTGTTGGTAAAATCATCAGAGTTTTTCAAATAAAAAAATAGGTGACTAGACATTCTTCTTCAAATGTAAAGTTTTGTATTTTGTGTGGGTCCTTTTTGGTTAAATATTATTTTCAACTCGTTGTACAATATTTTGTGAGCCATTTGGTGGATTTCATGAACCTTCATTAGGAAGTTATAAGTGCTTAGAAAACCATTTGATTCGTTAACTAAAGATTCATTAAATTTTTAACGTAGAATAGTGAGACCCACCTAATAGGTGATCTAAAACCTCATTTATACGGAACGATTTTCGAAAAAAAAAAATATGTAATTTTTCGTTTGTTTTAAAAATACATGTACATCGTATACAAGTGAGTGCGTCTAATTAATTCTCCATGGTGTAAATGTGAAGTATTGCACTGCATTTAGTAAATTAAATTTTGTCTTTTGTAATAAAATTAAATAAAGTATTTTGTTACGTATTTCAGTAGTCTATTTCCAGGCGCTTATAACATTATAAATTTCGTAAAATACTTTATTCGGAACAGGTTCAGTCCCATCAAAGTCCGGATAAATGAGATTGTACTGTATTACAATATGCTGGCTTCTTGTTGATTGAAGGAAGAAATAACTTCAAATTGATTTTTTTTTTAATGAAAAAACTTCTCGACCACATTCCTACCTACTTTCCATCGAATCGCCCCCTCCGAAACTTGGCTCTGGGTTCGCCACTGTCTCAATTTCTTTGTTATCACATTCGTTAATTAAACTTTTCCTTTTTCACTGAATTTGTCACATTATACAATCTTCCTGCAACATACAATTTGTACGCAATAAACAGTTGTAGTATTAAAGGCAGGAGATGAGGTTTTAATATGAATTCCCCCCCCCCCGGAGCTCTGTTTATAGGTGACCCCACTTGTTGTTCTTTTGATATATCAACATGCACGGCAGTGCATGAGCCAAGTTCTTCACGTCAGAAAACGTCAGCACTGCCAGAAGCATGTTATACAGGAACAAGAGTTTATGGCAAAATCGACGATTTGAGGTCCCCGTAAATAAAAAGATGTTAAAGATAGGAATATGAGCTTTTGCCGTTAAGGAGATATGGTAAATATGTGCAGATGTGCAAAATTTCATATTCGTATCTCAAACTATGTTCTAGTTGTGGACCCCTGAAATTGCACATTTTAGGCTAACTGACACTCACTCACTCACTCATCATATTGTTTGGGGTGTTTGGAGTAAGCTAGAAACATGAAATTTGGTATGAAGGTAGAGGATGATTAGTAGATAAAGGAAAAATTCCGACATTTTGGAAAGGTCACCATCTTCGATTCAAAATGGCCGCAAAACCTAAAATTTCAAAGAATACACAGCCTAAACGACTAAAGCTAGAACAGTGAAATTTGGTGTGAAACTACACCATTGATAGCAAATTAAGAAAACTTTTTAAAATTTTGAAAAAGTCGCTATCTTGGATTCAAAATGGCCGCCAACCCTAAAATTTTAAAGAATACACAGCCTAAACGGCTGCCGCTAGAATAACGAAATTTAGTTTGACAGTACAATATTATGAGTAGATTATGAAAATATTACAAAATATCTCTAAAGACGCCATCTTGGATCCAAAATGGCGGACGTCATAAATCCATTTTCCACATTGCTTGAGCCAGAGATACGAAATATGACATAATGATGTATTATCAAGAGTACTATAGGAAAACAAAACAACGTTTTAAAAAGTCACCAACTTTGATTCAAAATGGCAGCTGAAATATCATTTTTCACATCGTTCGAGATAGAGAAATGAAATTTGGTATGACAGTGTATCATCACGAGTATGTCACGAAAATATAAGAAAACGTTAAAAATGTGTCCATCTTTTATCCAAAATGTCTGCCTAAGCCCCACTTTATAACGACTGAAGCTAGAGAAACGAAATTTGGTATGAAGGTGTACCATTACGAGTAGGTTAGAATAAATTCGGCTCGTTTCCCCTAGTAGGGTGCAGTTCCCAGCGGGAGCCTGATTGCGATAAAGGGGTGCGCCCCAGCGAGGCCATCTTGGAATTCTAGGGCCAGCGCCCCAATGAGGCGAAGCGAGCATATAAATTACACAAGTGTAAAAAGCTGCGAAATACGAGCAAAAGCACCAGGGGTGCAAAATGTCCAGTCAACTCCTTCAACCTTAAAACGTGGTGAAATGGAATATGAATGAGCCTAGCTCCTCGCGCCAACTTCCAATACTCCTGCGTGTCCCACCAAGTTTTACTCGTCACAAACGTTAGCACTGCCAGGAACATGTTATACAGGCAGAATGTGGAAGTTTCCCCCATTCTGACGCAGCGCTCTGGAGTTTGAGGGAATATCTGCATCATGGGGCGCAGTGCACTGCAGATTCTGGTTGTGATAAAAGGGCGCAGTTCCTCCAAACTCCTCAAGTTTCGATGCGCGGCCTGCCGTTGGATTCTTGGCGCAGCGACGCGAGCGAATCGAGCGGAGTATCAACACGCACGGCAGTGCATGCAGCCGAGTTCCGCCTGTCACAAAACGTCAGCATGCTATACAGGAACAAGATTTTTTTGCGAAATCAACGATTTTGAGGTTCTGTAAGAAACAAGATGTTAAAAATTGGAATATGAAATTTCGAATTATGACGGTATATCATCACTAGTAGATTACAAAATATCTGCAAAGACATCATTTTGAATCCAAAATGGCTGACTTCATAATTCATTTTCCAGACCGTTTGAACTAGAGATACGAAATTTGCATAAAGGTGTATTAACAAGAGTAGTTTAGGAATAATTTACATTTTTGAAAAAGTTGTTAACTTGCAGTCCCCGAGGGGATATGGAAAAGGTCTGCACAGCATGGGGCGCTTCCCCCAGAAAGTCTGATTACAATAAAGGGGGCGTAGCCCTAAAAATTTGAAGTTGGGGCACACACGGAATTCTGAGGCAGCATACCCAGTGAGGCGAACCCAGTATATACAGGTATATACACGTATAAAAAGCTGTGAAATCCGAGCAAAACACCAGATGATGTTCGAGCCTTAGGGTTGATGGTGGTGGATTTTAGGGCCGCCAGCAGGAAGCAAATTTGCTGTATAATCACAAGTAGGTTACAATAAATATGGCAAAGCTTCCCTATGTTTCAATAAATATGGCATTCCCAAGGGTGGTGGGTATGGGGAAAGATCTGCAACATGGAAGCACAGTGTCCTGGAGAGTGGTTACGATAAAGGGGCGTAAATACCCAAAAACTCGAAGTTGGGGGCGCAGCCAGCTACGGGGGCGAGGACCTAAACGAGGCCGAGTGAGCGAGTATATATATTATACACGTACAAAAAGCTGTGAAATCCGAACAAAAACACCAGAGGTGCAAAAAGTGGAGCCAAGTTCTTTAGCCCTAAAAAGGTGTGAAATGGGAGACGGATGAGCCAAGTTCCTTGGTGACAGCATGTACAAGGAACAAAGGAACTTGGCGCGAGCTGGCAACAGCCTTAGGGTTGGTGGCGGTGGACGTAGTGGGTTTTAGGACCCCCATCACCCGTATAGCTTGAGGATCATGAACCTTCCCACCTCGCGCCAAGTTCCTTTGTTCCTGGTACATGCTGTCACCAAGGAACTTGGCTCATCCGTCTCCCATTTCACACCTTTTTAGGGCTAAAGAACTTGGCTCCACTTTTTGCACCTCTGGTGTTTTTGTTCGGATATGATTTACTGGACTACGAGGAATATATGGAATCAAGATCGGTGATTATGAGTAGAGCCTAAGACTTCCTAGCCCTCTAGGGGCCATAACTTGTACTAGATATATTTGAGTACTTTAATATTTTGGCATTATACTCAATAGACGTAGAGGAGAAGGTCCAAATATGGGCTATGTTCCAAATACGGGCTAGTAGACTTTTTAGACTCGTATATGCTTGTGTAGTACTGCTGACTGGTGACAAAAGTGTGAAACAGTTCCCCAAGGATGAAGGTGGTGGCGGAATTCAGTTATCTACAAAGCGTTGGATGTTGTTGATTTATTTGTATGTTGTGCCTGTTTTCAACAGTGGGAAAGTTTTGCCAGGCATTTCTATTTCAGCTTTTTAAACATAATAGAACCAAGTATGAAATGTTTTATAATGTAAGTTGTATTCCTCAGAGACAGCACTCCTAGTCAGTATAAAACAAGGAATAAATAACATTGCGTACTGACTTCTGTTGCGACCCTATGAATGGTCTAAATACGGGCTCCTTTGCCTACCTACTACATCTTCATTTTAAGAATTTCCTTCTCTTAGAATACAGTACTTTGAATTTCAAATCTAGTTAGCCCTTTTCATATTTCAGCAGTTCATGTCATAAAGAAAATAGTCAGCAATTGACTTAGAAAACCAGGAAGCGCTACTGTTATAACGGATAACCCATACTAAGAAACAATTATGGCTTCCATGGAAAAGCAGGAATCTAGTAAATGCAAGAAAACATTATCTTTTAGTTAAGTTGAGTAAAGATATGAACAGTTTTAAAAAAAATGGAATATACCTGAACGGAAAAGAAACCAAGGAACTTTAGGATTCACAAGACTAGAATCAGATTCAGAAGAATCCAGGATGATGCATTCTGATCTAGATCCTTGTGTTGATGAAGATAGTTACTTTGATACGCCAGCTGCACAAGGAAATCCGGATGAAGAAGATACGAATTGTATATTCTGCGACAGGATATTCTCTGAACACACAGGGAGACCTATGGGTTATGTGTAACATGTGTTCGAGGTGAGCACATAAAGAATGCGCTGGTGCAGAAAAGGAGGACTATCTCTGACTTTTGTAAACATACATTTATCATCGCTATATCACTCTTCAACATTATTTTGAACTGTTAAAATTTCTTCTTAATTATTTAAGGTAACTCTAAAGGGTAGCCCATATTTAGATTTTAAACCAGTGTTTCAAAAGTAAAGATTATGACATCTCTGTAAAATATGTGTTTAATATCATAGTCATGGGTTTGTAGTCCAAATTTGCAACTACATTATAAAGTAAACATATCTCAGACATATTTGCAATTGTTGTTTAGTACATTCCTTGCAACATTTTGGAGATATTCGAAAAATAAAAGTGGTAGCCCGTATTTGAACCTTCTTCACTGCAATATGTGGGGAGTTGGGTGCTATCACTTTCTACTTCTTGTAAGTAAAAGTTGATAAGAACGCGCAAGCATCACAAAGACACCACATTCATTTCATATGAAGGTTAGAAAGTGACGAATGTGTTTGTGCTACTTGAGAGGGTGTTGAATATTCAGTACTTTCTGAGCTATAGAGTATCGTGATCATGGGTGGGAAGACAGTTTTAGTAGCCAATGCGATGTGGGTAGTAACGGCGCGAGTTCCCGCTGATTGCTTGTGCACTTCCCACTTCACCCTGCGCGCTAGCCAAGACACCTCTCAGAGGTCTACAGAACTCGGAACTGCACAATACTTGCTTTTACAAATCCCTTGCACACTCATCGGACAATTTTGAAATACAGTGAAACCTCTCTAAAGCGGATAGACACGGGGAATCCAAAGTTGTCCGCTGTAGAGAGGTGTCCGCCTTAGCGAGGTTTCAATATTATCTTACTTGAACTACTGAGCAAAGTCATATGCGACCAAAAGAGTGTACACTGGTGCATGAAGGAATTATACGGTTTGAATATAACTAAAATCTTACTTACATTACTCTCCGCCGTCGGAATGAGCAGTACTTTATGCTCACGGCTCAACTTAGAAATTACATAATTTTTGCACTTTTCCTTAATCACTACATATACCATCTTCCGATGTTCTTTAATTAATTGAAATCCTGTGGTGTTTTCAATAATCTACTCTTGGTCATACACCTTCATACAAAATTCCTTTTCTCTAGCTTCAATGGTTTGGAAATTGGGCTTGTGGACGGCCATTTTGGATTCAAGTTGACGACTTGTTTTAACTTTTTCTTATATTGTCGCGACCTACTTCTGATGGTACACCTTCATGTAAAATTTCATTTATCTAGCTCAAACGATGCGCAAAATGGGTTTTAGGGCGGTCATTTTGAATCCAAGATGGAGACTTTTCCAAAATGTAATATTTTCCTAAACTACTCGTCACAATGCACCTATATGCCAAATTTCATATCTCTAGCTCAAACGGTGTCGAAAATGGATTTTTAAGTCCGCCATTTTGGATCGAAGATGGCGTTTGGATACATTGTGTAATATTTTCGTAACCTTCTAGTGTTGTTCTACCTCCATACCAAATTTCATTTCTGTAACCTCAGCCGTTTAGGCTGTGTATTCTATACAAGAATGGGTTTTTTGACGGCTATTTTAGATCCAAGATGGCGACTTTTTCAAAATGTCGGATTTGTCCCTTTACCTACTCATGGTCCTACACCTTCATACCAAATTTAGTGTTTCTAGCTCCAATAGTTTGGCCTGTGAATTTATATGGATCAGTCAGTCAGTCAGCGAGTGAATCAGTGACTATGGGGCTATATAGTATATGGACTCGCTTTGCTTCGCTGGGGGCACTGCCCTCAGATCCCCGTTGGGGGCTGCACCCCAACTTCTGTAGTGTTAACACCCTTTATCTTAACCAGAATGTCCCTGTAGGTCTACATAACTATGGTGTCCATCTGCCCTCTCCCACGGGGGGGGGGGGGCTTTGCCCCCAAAGGAGAGGTTCCCCCCATTTATTGTAACCTACTCTTGGTCATACACTTTCATACAAAATTTCGTTTCTCTAGCTTCAGTGATTTGGAAATTCGGTTTATGGGCGGCCATTTTGGATCCAAGTTGACGACTCTTTTTAGGTTTTCTTACATTGTCGTGACCTACTTATGATGGTACACCTTCATGTAAAATGTCATTTATCTAGCTCAAACGTTGAGCAAAATGGGTTTTCGGCCGGCCATTTTGAATCCAAGATGGGGACTTTTCCAAAATGTTGTAATAGTTTCCTAAACTACTCGTCATAGAGCACCTTTATGCCAAATTTCGTATCTTTAGCTCAAACGGTGTGGAAAATGCATTTATAAGGTCCGCCATTTTGTATCCAAGATGAAGCCTTTGAATATATCTCGTAATATTTTCGTAACCTACTAGTAATGTTGTACCTTCATACCAAATTTCATTTCTGTAGCCCCAGCTGTTTAGGATGTGTATTCTATATATCAATGGGTTTGGCGACCATTTTGGATCCAAGATGGCGACTTTTTCAAAATGTCGTATTTTTTTCTAAACATACTCATTTTGGTGTTTCTGACTCCAGTAGTTTGGCCTGTGAACTTATATGGATGAGTCAGTCAGTCAGTGAGTCAGTGAGTAAATCAGTGACCATAGGGCTATATAGTATATTAGATTAGATAGATGGATGGATTACCTCGAACGTTCTCTGTTCGTCTGTCAGTTATATCCCTTGGCTTCTCATGTCGACATCTCTTTGTGGACTACCGTTATTGTGAAACATTTCTTGTATGTATGTTTTTAATATACCTAAGTAATGTTTCAATAAAAAAAAGATCATGATGTGCATATCTCCTGCTTCTAATTTTAATGTCAAACACGATAGTTCAAAACATAGAAAAGGAGATCCAGCATACTCTTACGAGACATGTTTGAAGGGGTCTCTGCCTGTTCAAACCATTCTCCCGCAGAAGAAAAATTAATATTTCTTTATCTTATATGTATGTACTAGTTATGTGCGAAATTTCGTTACAATCGTGCATGCACTAATTTAGTTCTGACTGGGTTCACGCAAATTAGTACGTTTATGTGACAATATTTCCACAGAAAATTTAAAAGAAAAAAAATGTTTTCGCTTATTTGATGTCTACTATGTAATGTGCGAATTTTGATCCAAATGTTTGATACCTTTGTGTCACTTTCAGCCGTGGTCTTAAATATTTTTCAGAGGGGGGATGTTGTCCCTCAAACCGTTCTTCCACACATAAGAAAAAAAAAAACACTTATTCCTTTATTTTATGTGTAGTTTCTACCTGCCATGTTTTGTGGAAATCGGTGTGCATCACTCACTTTGCGCATGTTTCTTGTAAGTATTTCCTACTACTATCGTAGTAACTAACGGAATAGCTTACAGAACTTGCAAATGCATTGCTGCAGGAATGAATGTTCGCAATTAGATTCGATATTTTGCAAGAGCAAGCTAGTTTTCATCACGAACACTTACATCTCGAAGATCCCTGCTAATATTGTCCTCTCAACGATGTCTCGGTCTTTCCAAAGGTTTCTTTCCCTCAGGGCTCGGGCATCCCACCGTCCATGGAATATAATCTTCGTTTTCCCTCCATCCAAGCTACATCTTAGCTATTGTGATTTTATTATTCTTTCAATTTCGAATACTACAAATAGTGATAATGATGATGATGATGATGATATAATAGGTATCCCCGGTGAGTAGCTGATAATCACTGCCTTGCCTCACTCCCTTGTCATCAAGGGGTACTACCGAGTTCGAATCCTGGTGCGGACACAAGCGGTTCGGAACCACTTTAAACTATTGTCCCGACCTTAGAATATCATCTACATCCGCTGAAAGGCAATGGCAAACCATCATCGGTTCATCTTGCCCAGGGACGTTTGACTCATTGATCTATCTCCTTCTAGAACACCCATCATCATCATAATGATTAATATCATTATCAATATGCTTATAATTATGGTGGTGGTGGTGTTTATTATGGTAGATTCCAGAAAGACAAAATCAAAGAAAAATAAACAACTTTTCGATTTACAGAGCAACACAGCTCCACACCTTCCATGTTTCGTTGAAAATTTGTAAAAGAAGTTGCAGATTCCGTGATATTTAGCATACATCGGAAAAGATTCTTTTTCTTTTAAAAAAAGAAAAGATTAATGACCTTCTTTAGATTTTCTCTTCGGAGCCAATCTGAGCGACAAAGTAAACAACAGCCTCTTGTTTAGCTATTGCGCAGGCCACTTAACAACATTCATACATTTCTGCGGTGTTCTTACCAACTTAAAGCCCAACGGCCAAAAATGACCGTTAAGTTCATGAAGGGTCCTTAACACCCGAAAGAAAAGAAGCGGGGAGATATTTTTTTTATTTTTTTTTAAGGAAAGAAACAGAGAAGACGCGGTACATATTGATGAAGCTCTCAGTGTAGCCATATTGTCTTCAAGAACAATTTTTTTTAAAAGCATTTTTTACTTCACAGAAATGATTTTCGTAAACATGACAATTTCGTCTTCGTTTTGGGAATTTCGTATCTTAATTTTCCGAGAGATTGTTGCAATATTCCTATTGTAAATTGCTATGCAAATTTGTTCTGATGTTGCGAATGTATTGGACGAATGGTTCCCAATTCAACACTTTTTTTTGGGGGGGGAACTTCTTAATATGTATTTACTGCTTGTCAGGATACTCTTGACACTGCGAGAATTACTATATTAGAAGTGGCCTGTGTGGATTCCTGTTATTTTAAGGAGGCACAAGTGGTTTGGAACCTATTATAAACATTGTAGTTCCCGACCTTAGAATATCATCTTCATCTGATGGAAGGCAATGGCAAACCACCATTAGTTCACCTTGCATAGGGAACTTCGGGTCATAGGTTTGCCTCAGTGCAAAGTAAGGATGTTTTTGTTATCTTTTGAACATCGAACTCTTTAAATTCCAATCCAAACTAAGATATTGAAATATCGAATTTTAAAATTGAACCGAAGTATCGAATGTTAACAAATTTTCGACATCGAAGTTTCAATTCTTTAATATCGATATCGTTACGATATATCGAAAATTGGCATATTCCTACAGCAAAATCTCCATCCTTGACCATGTGAGAGTGACGAATCAGCAGAAGCCTTAATTATTCAGAGAACACTAATTAAAGTCGTAACACAGGTCATTTTACCTGAGATTTTTTTTTCCTTGAATTTTTCTGAATAACGCTAGGGGGGAATGCCAGATAGTACCGCGAATTGAGACTAGAAAATATGTTCCCCATTCGTTCTTGACGGAAAGAGGAAGTACAGTCCAGTATATGACCTAGGAACTATAACTAAGACACCAACACTGTAAAAAGGGATATATGAAAGTCAAATACAGATACAGAATTACATGTCACACGTTTTTGTTCTTGTGTTTTCGTCGCTGATCGTATGGGGGAGCTAGTGTCGCTGACTTGTAGCAGCTTTCTGGTTGAAAAGCCTTTGAAAGTGGACGTCCTGTTTTTTGTCTTTTGTTCCTAGAAGTACTTGTCCCGTGGATACTCCGTGCACACTTCATTCATCTATTTTTATAAATTTTACATAATCAAAGCAAACCAAGTCCGATGAATTGGAGTCCAGCCCAAAGTAACACAGCATGTCTGTTATTCTCTTACTTTGTTGTCCTTCTGATTGTTGGTGCAAGTTATTTACGAGTTAGTGCAATACTATTGGATTATCACTACAATATAATTGAGGAGGAATGTTAAGTCTAGAAGGAAAATGTGTTGTTAGCAGGGATTCCGCCAGGATTTTCCCCAATAAGCCAGGCAACGTCGGCATTTGGTCGGCGAAAGTGGGGTCGACGTTGGATTTTGAAAAAAAAAAAAAAACAGACAAGAAGCCCCCATGCCGGCAAGTCGGTCGACCGACAGTGGCTCGGAAAATGCCCCGACGACCAAACGTCAAGGTCGCCAGTTGGCTTCCTGGGTCAGTTTGAAGGGTGTAAAGTCTAAATTGGCAGGGCGTAAATTGGTGTTTTGCATTGTTTCTATCGAGTTTTGACCGTAAACAATATAAAGTTGAGGGGCTCTCGAAAATTTGCGGGGTAACACTCCCCACAAGGGGGTTCTGGCAGAATCACTGGTTGTTGGGGGAAAACAAAAGCAAGGATGACACCAAATCTAGTAAATTTTCTCACTCCCTACCCCAAATAATCCATAAAATAGGTTCCGTTTCCTCTCGATGTCTATTTGAGTTTGGGGTCGCTACATGTACTTAAATGGGATATGTTACTTGCATTGAGTGGATGCCTATCTTTCCGTATAGGCTACTTTTTTTCTCTCTGAAAGACTTAAATATAAACGTATGGAGAGAGAGAGAGAGATTAAATCATGCATGTTGGTTCATAATGGTTATTACATACTTCACTCTCTCTGCGTAGAAATCTTATAAGTATATTGGTACTAGGCCTAAGTTGGTTGACGTGTCGTTGGAAATGTATCGGTGTGACGAGTTCAAACCCGTATAGATAATCTAGATTGAATGAGTAGGTCTCGAGATAGGGGAAGAATCCATCTCGGTCTAGTAACTTTCAACTCAGGAAGAAGGACTACACAGGTGGTTGAGATGTCTTTGAAAAGGTCTCGGAGAGACACGTTCAAACCCGTATTAGATAATCCAAATATGACGCCTGTTGCTGAATCCTGGAGGTAACATATGCACAGTCACCGGACTGAGCTCCTCACTTGTTTCTATACATATATATATATATATAAATAAGCACAAAGTAAATACGTATACAGAGATTTGAAAAGGCTGTGATAGGTACGACGGGTTGTTGAAAGAGTTCTGTGTTAACACCAGTAGAGGTCACATTTATATATAGCTTAGGTAGCAATACTTGAAGCATACTGATCTCTATTTTTTCCTTTTCAAGTAAATACCAAAGTTTACACAACGTGGAAGCACATTACAGTTCACGAGATGGTAGTGGCCTCTACTGGTGTTAACACGGAACTCTTTGGATAACCCGTCGTACCTATCACAGCCTTTTCAAATCTCTTTATACACATTTACTTTGATATAGGCCTATGTGTGGATGATACCGCGGAGGTTTCTAAAAGCTTTTAGTGGGAATTTTTAATAAGCATTTTTGTATGTTGTAAGATATTATAAATATTATATCAAATATCATAATTAATGAAGCAAAGTACAATGCAGTAATAGAAATTGGAAGAAGGGTCACAGTTTATAAGAAGAAAGAGTTTTAAGCAGAGTATGGTTGGTACCTTGTAATGATAGCAAATCTACTGTGCGTAATATCTTATCAAGCGATGACGCAGCTAGAACAGAGTACGAGTTATTAAATGAATAAGTCCCCTAATTACAATTTTTGAGAGGTGTAACGTATTTACTACAGTCTTCCAAAAGTATATTCTTCTTCTTCTTCTCTCTCTGTCTTGTCCTTCCTCTGTCATGAACCCTTATACACTTTTATCGTCGTTTTCTTTCTTTATTTTCCATTCACACACAACATGGTTGACAATTATTTGCAACTTTTCACCAGCTGTACCTAACCTACAGTAACGGAAGCTCCAAGAAGGTGTGTTCGTTTTCCAACACCTTTACGCCATTCTATCAACCAGAGACCATTGTAAAACCATGACACAGACAAAGAAGAAGAAGCCTGTTTGTAGATCGACATAACGGACACAACAAGCAATGTACAGATAGTGCAAAAAGAAGATGTCGAAAAGGAAAATACTGTACTTTGAGCTGTTACAAGATTTGGGTGTGGATCCATGTTTGAAAAACAGTCATCTGTCCCTGTAGCTATTCACATTTTTACAGCACCAAACGGAAGTTAAAAGAAGGAAAAGAAAAGAAAAACAATGAGGACCACACGAAAAAGAACTTAAAAAAACAGTTAAACTCAAATATATTCAGTACAAGAGTCGTCACATGAAAAAAAATACCTATCCAGATCGCGACGTCGCCATGTTTTCTTGCAGAGACTGTTGATTGTCTTTTGTTACGCTTACCCTATGATTTGCATGTACTCACTTCTTGAAAACCCGCCACCACTTTAGTTGTTATTTATGCATGAATAAATGTATGTACATGTTATTCTGTGTGTGTGCCAGAGGTAAGGAAAGTTAGTTATCAGCAACATACAATAAACCAAGAGGTCTTTTAATGTACGTTAAGTCACCCTCCCCCCTTTTTGTCCTAAGAAAGGAAGTTGTCGCTGTATAACAAAATACTATATCACCTTCTTTCCTGCCAACAAATAATAATATGCTATTGTCACTAGTACTGCTTTACTCCACTTGTACTGTACAATTTTAGCATGTATGCTAAGCGGTTGTGTTATGTTATGTACATATACATACAGAGGGACACATACACACACACACACAGAGAGAGAGAGAAAAAGGGTTAAAGGCTATAGTCACCAAGAGAGACAAGGAATATAACAGCCGGACAGTAGAAAGATGACGAAGGGAGAAGGGGGATTGGGGGAAAGAAACAGTATTCTTCCAAGTCCAAAAGAATGAAAGAAGACATACAAGCCATAATTGGTCACACATCCTTTACGAATACAATGGCAAGACAGGAAGACACGCACATACGTGGAAGGACAACACACATACTTACACACACACATTAT
>JAGDQP010008952.1:33765-60989 GCA_022664845.1 Lepisma saccharinum | reverse complement strand
AAATGGGGGAGCGTGCTAAGTCTGTCTATTATGAGGTCTATGGTACTATTTTGATTGTGATTTCTACGCCGAACCCGCTTACGTCATAACTTGTCGAGATATGGCGTTATTTATGACGCCGCCGTAATTTTGAGTGCCTGTACCCACGAAATTAAGCAGATTTTGGAATTTCTTCAAAGAATTTTATTCTTGTTTTGGTGTGAATAATCACCTCCCAAAGTCAGTCCCATTATTTCAGGGACGCATAGCATATCATATATATTTTTAATAGACCCTACGTTCTAGAAATAGTTCTTTTTATAAACACTTGTCAGTTTCATAGCATCTTAAGACTACAGCATTATTATTATTACTATTATTTACCACTACTATTATGTCTGCTGTGGTTGTTAAAAACTTTAGAATTAAATCATCCTCATATTCCAATCTCAGTCACACCAGACAAATGCCGGAATGGCACCTTCATCATAGGAGCTGACCGACACCTTTCCCCTCCTCTTTCTCGGCCTGAGCCTTAGATGCCTAAAGGCCATAAATAAAATTCAAATTTCTATTCCAACTTTTGTCTGTTGTTACTGAGGGAAAATCTGACAGACAGACAAGGCATAGAAATAATCCATATCAATAGATTTGTACCATATAATACAGTAGACCTAACCTACAAAGTTTCTTTTTGAATTCTTGTATCAACATTCCTCACAAAATAGATGATCTGGAAACTTCTCTCAGGATTAAAATATTATGTCCTTTCTTCCTTCCCCATTGCAAATTACCAATGAAACTCAATAGATATTAATTTGAACTGACATTTGGACACCTTATCTTCCGAGCACTTTACCAATCAGACACACTATCGTTGTGTCGAAAGTGTTACGAGATAATGGCTACCAGAGTCATGTTAAATCAACACAAAGAAGACGAATGCAATATTGCGGGATCTCGATGAGAATGGTCGGCTAAGGTCAGAAAGTGCTACCCAATTTACCCTCATTATCACTTCAAATTTCTTGTCACGGTCAAAGGTGACCTCGCATTTTAACGCTAGACTGTAACAAAACAACGACACGCCTTCTACCTGAACGTAATTCATGAGATTGTTTCGAATTGCAAAAGTGCCCTCAAAATGTCATAATAATCCGACTTCTGAAGAGATGATGTATTGCCAAACTAACTCTCAAGGCCATACTTTTTTTTTCCTTGCTAAGAAAAAGAAAGCAAAAAAAGGAAGAGAGAAGCAATTTGATTCCTTTTCGGAAGAAAACTTAACATATTATGAAACATTTTTCACTCTGACATTTTTATGAAGAACTACATTAAAAAACAAACAAGGTCGCATTCTTCAACTTTTTTCTTTTTCTTTCGCTTTTTTTTTTCTTCTAAATTTTTGACAGAAGTAAGGATGTAACTTTCATACCGCATTTTCCAGGAAAACAACAACCAGAAGACATGAAAACCAAAACAAAAGAAAAGCGATTTCTATTCCCTTTGGACTGACAACAACACAAATCAACTAGTTCTAATATTTTGAATGTAACATTTACAAAGATTAGAAAAGCCGGAAATGCTGATAGGTCGAAAGATATTTTTATTTTAAAAAGATCTTATTGAAAGTTGCTTCGAATAAGGTTACTTCATTATTTTTTTTTTAATTACAAACCCGTGGCACATTATTTAGGTACATGTCAGGAAACTTCCAGATTTAAAAAAAAAAAAAAATATTTATTAATCAAAAGCACGTCTATTTGGAAACGTACATTACTTCTTTCTTAACGATACGCTTCGACATGTTTTATATAGAAAGTAGGTGTTAATTACAACAGGGACTCAAGAACGCTTCTCTTAAAAGAAAGTAAAACATGGTACGTTTGAATGCTCCTTTTCATCATACCACGTGTCACCACTTAAGGTTAATCTAAAGGACCACTAATTTGAATCTAGAACGCTAGATGGCACGCAAAAGCCCCTATCTTTTTAATGGAGACATGTTTAAACTGTAAACATCGATATATATCAAGACTTAGAACAAGCTTTCTTTCCCAAAATTCACAGTAGAAAAGAAAGAACAAATGTAAATGAACCGATTGTTCATATCAGATATTCGATTTCATCATTAACCATTGTTAAACCAAGTCACTGTTGCTAACAATAATCGGTTATAGCTCATCACTAAATACAGCTAAAATCAAAATTATGCACAAACATGTAACATATATCAAAACTAAGGACTTTGAATTTTGAATGTAATTTTTAAGGCCCTTAGGCAAATTTGGCTCAGGCCGGACAGATGATTGGTGGAATCAAGAAAGTGGGAGGAAACGGGAGAACCCCGACAAAACCCACGCACACGGTGTTTGTCCACATGGCACGAGCAGAGTTTGAACCGACGAAACCAAGCCTCACAGGTGAGCGCTCTATCCATTGATCCACCGTGTCAAAACTCAGGACTTGTTCATTCTAAATTTTCGATATGAGTTACTGTCTATTGTTAAACTCAATATATTGTTTACATTAATGATTACGCGAAGAACGTAAGCTAGAAATACGTAATGTCTTTAGTGGCGAACGCTTGAACTACAATATTCGCGCCAATTCACAGCAACGTTAAACTTACCTAGGAGAGACATCAAAGGAATTAATAATCCACAATATTTTGTCGAGTCCCCTGGACTGCCTCGGGTAGTTAGTTATATGATATATTTGGTTTTAGTACTAGAGTGGCAAAATTCTACTTTTCAGAATTTACCTTTGCACTACTTTTACTGTAAAGTACGGTCAAGACGATAGATTTTAGACATTAAAACTGCAATTACATATCACAGCATGTACTAAGAAACCAAGGTCATTGTAACTGATCGTGAAATTATTAAAGGCAGTTTCGGCCTCTCAGATCTGTGTCAGTCTAACATATCAAGGAGGTCATCATCAAACATGGCTCTCAGGAAAAGCGACGGTCAAGATCTTCGTCTAATGACTTTGGAATAATTTACGAAAAAATCACAGTCAAGATTTCGAACTTCGAAGCTTCTCGACTCTTCTAATACCAACTTGTCACTGTTTATCACTAAAATCAATGCAGTTTTTTGGTTTACAGGTTTGAATAGTTCATACATCCTTGAAGTGCAAGCAATTGGCTTGACGGTGTAGATCACCCCCGTAATCTTGGCATGACCTTTCCACTGATTTCCATGGGAACTGTTTTACTAGTCTTATGTCTCTCAGGAGTGTAATTTTCAACTTCTGTTTTCGCCTAGTGTTCCGTCATGCTTTCTTTGACTTACGCTGTTTTATAGAAATGCAATATTTTACACACGAGCAGTATAAGTTGCCGTTGACATATTGTGATTTATATAGTAAACTATTAATAATACATTATACTCATATATTTGAAGAAACTTCACAAACCAAAACTCTACAAGGGTCAAAATAACCCCCAAGGCAAATTTCGTAAAAGCGGAACTTGAATATTCTACTTCTGAGAGACGTAAAATGAGTAAAACAATTCTCATATAAATCAATAGCGGGGCTGATCTACACCGTTAACTCCTTTGAAACTTACAGGGACTTCAGAATAATGTTCGTTAAAGCAGAAAGATGAGTGCTGTTTGCTGATAAATTTAGTAACGAAAGAATCATATAAGTTGAACCATATTATTATTAGAATCATATTATCAAGCAGACCTAACAAGCGCTCAGAATGCACACATGAATAGGTAACTATGATAATCGATACCTGTCACTGAAATTCTAGGTGAAATTCCGACTGAGACTTAGATGCCTCAGGCCGTAAAATAAATTTAAATTCTAGACGATATTAGTTCTCTAAATTACAAAGAATTTACTTTCATTAAATAAAGTACGTAACGTTCTTAGTGTACTAAATTTACACGGGAACTTAAAATAATATTATTTAAGAAATATGTATAGTCCAGCTTATGATTGATTGAATTGTCATTAACATTCTCTTAACGAGCTGACGAGCTTCTGGTTTTCGGTTAATTGGGCTCCAAACCACTCCATTTAATGGATCCCCACGGGACAGTAAGTAGTCATTTCTAATTCCAACATATACATTATAAAAAATTTCACAGGTGATTATGCATTTTTGAACTTTTATTTGAGGTATCTTTGGCTCACACCGGCATATGGTAATATGTAACATATTACGGTCACAATACTGATATATTTATAAATTATACGCGAGAATATATAAGGGTATCTTCGGTGGACGAAGGTATCGGACGTCACGTTGTTGTCAAGAAGTCCTGGACGTAATGTAATAGTTGTTTAGAATCCATTTTAAACTGTAGGATCCGCCGTTAGGACATCCACCTCAATCCGAGGAAAGACAAAGTAAATCACCATCGATTCACCTTGCCCATGAATCTTTGGCTCATAGTACTGCCTGCGGGCAGAACACCAAATATCATACACAATATAACGCACTGAAACATTTTTACATGAACTTAGAGGCATGTGTCATGATACGTAGATCTATTACTTCCCAGAACTTGTAAAAACGAAAAATCAGTGTGCGAATTAACGGGGGATGCCCGGAATTCCCCCCCCCCCTGGTAAATAAGTTTCCCTCCCTGACAAATTTATTTTCCGTCCCTACCAGGGATAAATTTATCCCCCCTAGAAAATGTTTCGATCAAGATTAGATAGAAAATCGGAACAATTTTATTTAGCAGAAGTTGAAACTATTTTAATACAAGGGTATATGAACTTTTGCTGGCAGTTAAGAAGCCTATTTGGAAGTCATTTCTTTTGTGATGTTTATGAAATAGCTTAATGTGAAAGATTTTAGTATGATTGATTTGATTTGGTAACCTCCTATTGGACAATGGGACTCTCTTTCTGGTGGTCTAGTGGTTACCGTCGCTGACTGCTGACCGTGTGGTTCCGGGTTCGATTCCCGGCTCTGTCAAGAGATTTTTTTCCAAAGCGAGAGGGTCTAGAACGGTGCCCAATGCCCACCCACCATGGTGATGCACTTGGGGAGCTGCTGTGAATAAAAGACAGTGGTGATCACAGTTGAGAGCTTTGGCTCAACTCTCACAACACGTCTGGTCAGACCAATTCGTCCCTTCGAGAGAGGCCTCATCCAGTAGTGGATTAAATATGGCTGTGAGTTATATATTACCTTTTGAAATCCGTGCGTTATGTTTTATTCCCCCCTGGCTAAAAAGTTTAATTCGAACAATGCGAAAAATAGTTAAAAAGGTAAGGCAGGCACGTTACTGCAAAACTTTGTTCACTAGTTCAGAAAAGCTTTTTTATAATGTTTCGTGGTATTTTGCGACCACTACCAGCATATTCATACCAGCAAATAATGAACTTTAATGTGCTCTTTTAGCGTCAAAAACTACAACATATCTATTCCGGAAGAAAAAGTGAGGAGACAAAAAACAAAGTTTAAAAAAAAAAGGTGTTTTATACTGAAAACGAAATTCGTTCCGTTCATACGAATGTCCTCAATTGTTCATTTCTTACGCTTCTTTTTTTTTTCAGTTAATTTAGCAACAGTACGACAAACCGACCACCCAAATCAGACACACTAAACTACTTTGGCCACCTGCTGTTAAAACTGGTTGTCAGCGAGTTAATATATATATATATAAAAGAGAACTGCTTGGTAGTCTTGGCGGAAGGGGATATTAAAGAAAAGGAAAAGAAGAAGATTTTTTTTAATCCCACCCTGTCTTCCGTTTGATGTTCGCAACAATAGTAAACGGATGAATGATGGGATGGGATGGGATGGGATGGGATGGGATGGGATTTGTAAAAAGAAGTGAATCAAAAAGTTGTATTTTGTATGCGTGGATTGTGTAGAAGAAAAAAAATACCGTAGAAATTCATTTACGAGGGAGAACGCAAAATAAAAAAAAAATAAGAAATGGTTCTCTGAGAAAGCTGTTGTGTGATTAATGTCCTCGTTTTGATTATTTGAAATCGTGGCGATGATTGTTATTATTGGACACACGCTTTACGCATGTTATAAGAGAAAAACCTCTACTACTGATTCAGCAATGTTAAAGAATTTTGATTGGTTGATGATATATTTTCACTCCTCTTCGTATACCTGTATATACAGCGAATAGCAGTTTGGCACTGATATTGTGGAAAACCTGTTCTTTTAATTCTCTAACTATGCGTGAGTTCTTGCCCCTTTAGAAAGAAAAAGGACATGATTTTTCAGTACATTGTGTTTAGTCCTTTATTATATTTAATTAATTCATGATCTAGTTCCTTCGGTTAGGTTAGAGAATCAATAAAGAAAACAAAAAACAACGAAATAATGCTACATACAAAATGGCACGTGTCTTGGGAAGGTACCAAGTCAACGAGACTTCCAATTAACTCATGGGATCTAGTTCATTTAGAAAAGTCAAAATACATCACTTTTAATATTGTGTTAATACTGGGTTGGTTAAAAAAAAAGTTTGTCGATTTTCGACTTCGAATAAGGGTTACCAGACGTACTCTTTTCAGTAGAGTACTCTTTTTATATTATTGAAATTAACTACTTACACCAAAGAAAAAAAAATACATACAGTCATGTCGTTCGAGCTACATATTTATAAATAATGGTATTCCCCAAGGATCTATATTAGAACCTACACGATTTTTATTATACATAAATGACAGCAGACTATTTGGATTCTGCCGATACATTCCCTATGACGATGATACTGCAATTTAAATTCATAATGAAAATATAGCGTCTCAACCAAATTAGGTATTTAAAAATTTATTCATTTATTTATTACAGTTAGAACATATATAGTAAACGCCATTTTCCACCGTTATGGTAACAAAGCAAATGTAAAAAAAAAAAAACAATAAATAAATAATACAGTAAAACTATGAAACTTCGTCCCCTCCCCTCCAGATTCTTATAGCATTTAGTTAGGAAGTTTCAGGTTCAACAAGCTAAATTTGTCCGGCTATTTTTATCTGGGGGCTCTCTAAAACTGCCAGGTCCTCATCATTTGGTTAGCATTCTCCATTCTAAGAGTACACGCTAGCGTCTCACAAAGCAGGCAGAGAGAAACTCATTTCACATTTGAGTTTAATAACATCAACGTATTACAAGTTATTTTCTAATATAGTTCTGCTGACAGGAATACGTTAAAAATAAATGGTATTTTCTTTCTTTCAAAAAAAAAAAAAACAACTCATACAGAGACTTAAAAACATATGATGACCAGTGGCGGCTTGTGTTCTAAATAGCAAGTGACGTGCTACAAATACATTCACTCGTAAGCACACCCGGTCAGTCTATGTGAAACAATTTCCTGGATTTTTATGCTTCACTAAATTACCCATAATGCCACTTTTCTATCTTACTAAGAGCTAAGCATCTTGATGGATAAGCATAAACTATTCCAAATTTTAATTGCTTCTTCTAAACAGTTTCATATAGCAATGCATAAAAAGTAATATGTGAAGTACCACTTCACCAACTTCACCTGAAAAGCCGCCACTGATGATAACGTGTTTGTGTGTTCATTACGATTGTGTGTTGCATTTCCTAATCACTTCCCATTTTCTAGTTGTAAATCCTCTTGCATTTGCAAATATGTATTCTTTGTCTTTGTTTAAATGTACCTCCTGACAACGTAAAAGAGAGAGAGAGAGAAAAAAAAAGACACTTAAATTAGAAAATGATGCCATGACCCGCATTATATGTTCGTTAAATCAACTTCATGTATGTTTTAGTGCTCATATTTACCCTCTCTGCCTTTAACACTTGATTGCGTAACGCAGATTCTCATCTGTTAGGTAATCGTAGAGACCTGCATCATTTAATGATTCTCTTGTTTCCTTAGACCATAATTCATAAAGTAGTAGTTTTAAATGTCTTCAGATAGAGAATGTGTTTTTTTCTTTCGTACAATTATTTCCTCCTTATTTAACAGTACGTACAAGAACAAAGCAGTATGTTAACAGCATAATTTTAAGGTTTTTGTTCTTATCTCTGGCGAAAAAGAGTGCTTTTTATACTTAGAAGAAGAAACTGAATAATTAATATGGTATTTAGTTCATTCTTTTGTTTCTAATCAAGAACAAGTGTACTTAATTGCAAACTTGAAGATTGGTGTATCTCAGAAAAGGAGGATTATATTTCTTCTTTTAACTGTGAAAGGAGGCAGTGCTTTACGGATAACTGAAGTGTGACGTTAGCAATTTGTACCTGTTTCCACTCTCCCATTTACACGTGTGTATGCCTTCTACAGAGAGAAGTAGGGACGAAAGAAGGGGAAAAGACAGAATAAATGACACAAAAAGGCAGAACGTACTTAAGGATAGCAACGAGAATAAGACGGTGCGGACATGTACACATATAAAAAATGTCTGGAGGCCAAATTATACTCAATGTTTTGGAACAGGATCTACTTTGGAGAAGCGAAATACACTTTATATACAAGGGTAACAGAATTCGACGGACATAATAATAAGATGTTTAAATTTTTTGAGTGATTTAAATGTTTTTTTAAAAAAAATCGTGAGTACAAGGTAAAATTTCTTGAATACAAGGGTAAATTTATTGACTCGACGAGAATAAAAAATCACTCTTTCCAATGACGTTTTAGTATTTGCTTTGAACGTCTGCATTTTCGTATCCAGAGGCCAACCCATATTATTTCACGTGCTCGACTTGTCTTCATAAAATCTTTCACTGGGAATACCGCCTAATGCACACAATGAATGCCCTTGTGATCATGTAGTTCGTATTTTTTCCTCCTGATGATAAACCATGTTCGCAAATTTGCTTCCATCTATGGATGATTCAGTGTAATATATTCTAACATTATTTGTGCTACGCGAGTCCGATGATAGATTTTTGAAAACGAATTACATTTTGTTTTCGATTGTTTAGGCATTATTTTCTTCAATGAATGAATAAAAATGGTATAATTTCTTGAAAAGAACTCAGAATTTGTGGATGGTAGCAAAATGTCCAAATTTTACAAGCAGCCTATTTCATGAGTTGCAAGGACCATTTTCACAAAATATTAACATTCATTTATCTACTTCATGTGTTTTCTTGAGTGTTTAAAATTTTCGCGAGTCGCGAAATGCTATTCTCCCTGGTTACTAGTTAAAATAAACAAACTAAGTTTATGGTATAATAAAAGTGAAACAAAAAAAAAAAAAGATTTTTTAAAAATTTGTCCATGTCCGGACCACTCGTGACCCAGCAACTCGGTGTGAAAACTTGTTTCTAGTAGTGATCCAATTTGAAATCGTTCAGTCCTGAACACGGATTACAATGTTCTGAAACACGTACAGTATCAGCATGCCGTAACGAAAGGCTGTGACCAAAAGTTTGTACATTGGTAATGCTAGAAGTAACGGAAGTAATTCTGAAGAGAAAACAAACATCTGAGTGAGATATGCCTATTTTTTTCTCAGAGGGCATACAGGATAAAAATAGCGTAAATAAATGTTTAAGGCTTGAAATGAAAGAAGCTAATTTCTACTAAAAAGAACATGTTGCCAGTGTCAGTAGACCAAAAACGACCGGATGAATATCAGATTGAAAATTACGATTTTACATGTTTAACCTGACCTGGTATAATGTTCACAGTTTGCAACACTGTGTTCTGTGTTTCATATAATTATGTAATGCTTTTCATTAACAGGGGATACGAAATGTCAAATAAACCAACGTAGAGTCTTTTCAAGAAAACAAATGGGCATTATATCACGTTGGCAACACTGACTACCTAATGACATCACATTTTACTCCAAATGAATATGAACTTCCATTATGTTTGGGATTCATAGATTTTGAAAAGGCTTTCGATTCGGTCTCCTTGTCAGCAGTACTTAAATCACTTGAACATCAAGGCATCGAAAGTGCATACATCAAGCTACTGCGAAACATTTACTCGACTGCCACTTCTGTCATTAGGCTGCATCAAGACAGTGAAAAATTTAAAGTTGGAAAAGGGGTAAGGCAAGGAGATTCAATTTCTCCGAAACTGTTCTGTGCGGTCCTGGAGAGAGTGTTCCAGAATTTAAACTGGGATGAAGTGGGAATTAAAATTAATGGCGAATATCTTCATCATTTACGGTTCGCTGATGATATAGTCCTGTTTGCTTCAAGTGCAGAAGAACTACAAACCAGAATGGAAGAACTGAGTAACGAGAGTTCGAAAATAGGCCTTAAAATGAACTTAAGTAAAACAAAAGTAATGTACAACCAACATGCTGCAAAGAAGGAAGTGAAGATTAACGGAGAGACAATAGGCATAGTTGATGAGTATGTTTACCTAGGCCAGCTTAAAACATCGAATGCAAAGTTGACTGATGAAATAAATAGAAGATGTAAAATGGCGTGGAGTTCTTTTGGAAGACTACACTTTATTTTCAAAAGCAAACTTCCAATGTGTCTGAAGCGTAAAGTTTATAATCAATGTGTCTTACCTGTGATGATGTACGGCTGTGAAACTTGGACATTGAATGCGCAAAGGACTCAAAGATTGAGAGTCACACAAAGAGCAATGGAGAGGTGCATGCTAGGAATAACCAGGAGGGACAGGAAGAGAAATGAATGGATTCGCGCACAAACAAAGGTAGAGGATGTAATCAAGACTGCGAAGAAGATGAAGTGGAGATGGGCCGGTCACATAGCTAGACGAACAGATGGAAGGTGGACGACAAATGTACTACAGTGGATTCCTCGAGAAAAGAAACGACCGAGACGACGTCCAAATGTAAGATGGGTAGATGAAATCAAGCGTTTTTCAGGAGCTACATGGATGAGGATATCAGCAGACCGAGATATGTGGAAAGAAAAGGGGGAGGCCTTCATCCAGCAGTGGATAGAAAACGGCTGAATATGATGATGATGATGATCCACCCTACTGAGAAAAAACAAAAAAACTCCGATAAACTAAATTTCACTTTCACACACCGTTTGTGATATTTTGAGAAATAATCACTTTGTCTACCATTGTCAGAAATCGATGTTGTGTTCTAAGTTAGGAACCCTGTCTGTGGACAAAGAATTGGAACCTGGCACACGATAAAATTAACTTTTTTTTTTCTTTTTTTTTGATGAGCACTTTTCCTTACTAATAATATATTAATCTTTAATACTTCTCTTCCCTGTACTGCACACACAATATGAATGAATTTATCTAAGGCTCAGGCCGGGATAGGGTGCGGGAGAGAATGTAAGAAGAACCAGTTTGTAGGTACCATCGCGGTATTTGCCTGGTAGGAAGGGAAAAAAAAACTGGGAAACCCTCAGTCAGGATGGGCGACCGCTGGGACCGTTCCCGGACTTTCCGATTGCTAATCCAACGCTCTATCAACTGAGCTACAACCACACGGTACACTAAAAATATTAATAAAATGAGATTTAGACACCACTCATTTTATTCGGTTTAACCAACATTATCCTGGATTTGTACTGTAGGTTTCAAAACAACTACCGTAGTTTAGTTGATTTTCCTTCATTCTTTTGATCTTCATAACGAGATCCATTAAAATGCACCACAACTCTCCTCGTATAAAGACACAATCCTCAGTAAAAGTGCCTTTCTGGTTAGCTTCCAAGACAATTATTAGTGAAACAATAAGTTATAGACACCCTTCCAAACAGAAAGTATACAAATTCTTTCGTCAACACAATAGGAAAGTTCTACATTCTACAGCACATCGTATTGTTCTCGTCCGTGCCTCTCCGCCCTTGTACTTTTAATCATGATGCAATTAGATTTTTGTCTGATGGGTTCTGACGAGCGAGGAGGAGCTTCTTGTGGTAAAACTTTAATTGAAAACCAATTAGAAGGAAAAAGTAAATGACGTTCGGAGGTTATAAGCCTCAATGTTCAACCATGCATAACATATGGAAAAGTTTTTAATAAGAGGACTTCTTTTACACTAACAACAATAACAACATCAACATCATTAAGTAGATTGAAAGGAAACTTTCGTATTTAAGAAGCGGCTTAAATCTAGACAGGTCAGTAGAAGCATCTCCCTTTGCATAAAGAGATTACAAACAAAAAATAAAAAGATTTTGGTACAGAACTAATCAACCTTAGATGCTTACCAACGAGAGAAGTGGGGTTAGGGTGGGTACTTTCTTACTTGTGGTCAGAGGCGGCGTTTGGGGGTGGCAACTGGGGCAACCGCCCCAGGCCCCGCGTTCCGAGTTGATATTTTTCTTACTCAATGATATAAAAGTTGATTTGTAAAAAAAAAAAGTTTACAAACAAACTAGTTTGTATAGTTTCCATGCGAAATGTAATGTGAAATGGAAATGAATAAAGAAGCAAGGGGAAAAGATGCCCCCCTTTTTTTTATAAGAAACCGTTGTTCATTAAAAAAAGAGAATATTTAGTAATAAATTTAGGGTTAGGAATGAAAGGAAGAAGTGAGAGCAAGCATTTAGGGGGAAGTTGCTTACTGCTTTATCGGCTTTAGATGTAACATTTCGGCGCTCAGCGATTTTTACTTGTACTTTGGCCCCGCGGGGTCATTATTGCCCTACGCCCCGCGCTCACCTAACGCCGCCTCTGCTTGTGGTTCTGCTACTTAAAAAAGAAAAAAATGTTACTGGCTCCTAGGACATTTATTTTTAACATTTTGTGCTTGAGACAATATCAGATTCACTCATTAATTCATTCATATAATAATAATTCACAGCCATATTCAATCCACTACTGAATGAGGCCTCTCCCGGAGGGAGGAGTTGGTGTACTGCTCCCACGCTGAGAGAGTCGAGAGTCGAGTGTTGGGGGAGTCGAGCTGAAGCTCTCAACTGTGATCGCCAATGTTTTTTATTCACAGAAGCTCCCCATTTATATCACCATGCTTGGTGGGCACCGCTCCAGATCCTCTCGCTTTGGAAAACATCCTTTGGCAGAGCCGGGAATCGAACCCTGGACCCCATGATCAGCAGTCAGCGACGGTAACCACTAGACCAATGGGGCGTTCATTCATATAAGTTAATCTAATTCAGAGAGTTTGTCTATTAATAGACTATATAGAGAGTATTTAACGTAATTCTCACACATAATATAACACATTCGTTCGTGTATTTATTTATTCAATAAGCCATTTAATCATGTGTTCTTCCTTCTTTTAATCAAGCATTCATTTATTCCTGTGATTGAGAGTACTTTGTGCACCTATTAAATTTCTATAACTGAGCACTTTGATTAATTCGTGTACATAGTGTTAGACCTTGTACATTCATTCATTCAATCAATTTTGTAATTGTGTGTAATATATATGTGGGTGATTCTCCAGAAATGTGTTCCCTTGAGGTTTACAACTAAAAAGAAAAGGCTTCAAACAGGGGCGATCTGATAACCAAAGAACCCACCCCGGAAACCGACGAGCCGTCGTAGTAGTGGGCGTTATGGCACGTGGTCCCCCCCCCCCCCCCACAACACCTGTTACGGGCTTTCCATACCCTACATGGGAAGTGGGCTCCAAAAAAGAACTTGCAAGGGCCCTTAGGACATTGATCAAGTCTCAAAATACCTTAAGTAAATAGAGTGTCTTAAATAAAATATGAATGTATTAGAGCAAAGTGAACTTACCATTAAAATTTACATGCCTGCCCCTTCTTCCAAATTGTGAGGGTCCTACGGTAGCTGTTAAGATTATCACTTCAGCACTGCCTTTAAATTGATAATAAGTTTAGTGTGTCAAATTGCTAATTTTGGAAGACCAGCAAGACCCTAACGCTACTAGTAGTAACACAAGTGGACTGAGTGGTCTTCTTTATTGGGTAACATTGCGCTTCCAAGACAAAAAAGAGCCGGTGGGGGCCCACCCAGTCCATCCCTGGCTTCAAATACCCTCCGTGAAACATTATAAATCTTATTAATTATACACTGACTAGCAGAAATTAACTAGTAACGCGGAACTCAATTGGGAGTCAGTGCACATGTGCTACCCCAGACTTGAGCAGCGAGATTCCGATTTATATGGTCTATGTGTCGTTGGAAATGTTTTGCCGAGACCTTTCGAACGGCACCTCAACAACCTCCGTAGCCCTAGTAGTTCATGAACTGAAAGTAGTCAACGGACGAAGACGAAGGTGATACCAACTTTTACTGCTGAAGTATAAAAGGAAAAAAATATCAGTTCAACCTCTTTTTTCATACGATAGATTTCTAAGGACTTCTCCTGAACTGTGTAAAGCAGTGGCGTATTCTGAATTCCCAGCTTGGACAACTAATAGCCAAAGTGATAAGATTTACAAAGAGGGTACGGAGGCCACACATAGTATTGATGATGATGATAGGTGTTTTGGCCTCCCTTTCATGTCAATTAATATTACTTGTGCAAATTAATTGTTCACAAGCACAGGCTGTGGCGGTAGCCTAGATAGCCCCCAGGATACGCTCCTGATGTAAAGCTAGCAGTATCGTTTAATCGTCTCCTGATTAATGATGGATATAAAAGTGGAACCTGGGATCGTTCGCATCGAAAGCTAGAGTGTTAACCACTTTGCTAACTCTTCAACTTTTGCATCAAAGTCTTCTTTGCCTGTCCTTCTGGGTTAAACAACAAAACAGCACAGGAAGGAAGTTGGAAGAAGAAGAAAGAAAAACCACTCCGTTATACACAAACACGAGAAACGCAATATTTTACCGCAAAACAACACAGAAAAAGAGATGTCAACAAGGAACAGAGAGACAGCCTACTAACCTCAAGCTTTTACACACTAACAACGACCTCAACCTTGAAAAATCATCTTGTAACCATTTTAGCTTTTCCATCTCTCTCTCTCTTTTCTGTGAAACAACAATAAAAAAAGAATCATCGAAGTCTATTATTATAATAACTATCGTTAACAACCACACAGGCGCATACACATACATACATACATCATTGTATATCTTTAAATTGATTCAGCACAAACGCATGCTGTGGTTATCTTCATTCTTATTCTGGGTCGGCTCGAGAACTCGTAAAGTTTTATAATGCGTGCATGAAAGTGACTGGATTTAGCTGAAAGGGAACTGGTCAGAGTAGGAAACTTTTATTTCTCGACTAGAAAAAAAAAAACAGCCTTAGAACCAACAGAGAGAAACAAAAACATCGAAATAGTTTTCATAGTTATTCATGAATATCTTTTAACTTGACTGTATTAAAAGTCACTACTTCCATTTATTAGCCTCCTGCGTAGCTTAGTCGGTAGCGGGCTCGACTTCTGTGCAATTGCCGGTGAGGGGCTCAAAATTTCGGTTGACCCAGCATCGTGAGGACAATTGGGGAGCTACTTGAATGAAAAGAAGTAGCGGACTGTGGTCGTGAAAGTCAGACAGACGACTGCAAAGAGGCGTTACGCTGACCACGTAACTCTCTAAAAACGTGAACGTAATACAGCTGTCTGATAGGCCACGGCCTTTACGGGCTGTCGCGGTACCCAGTTCAGTTCAGTTCCGTTCGCTTCTACTTATTACTGCACTCAAGGTGGAAATCTTGAGGATTTGGGACCGAGCCGCCGTGGCTCAGTTGGAAGAGCGTTTGGCTTCATATTCGGGAGATCCTGGGTTGGATACTAGTGATCTGACAGGTTTTTTCCAGGCTCAGTCACACGAAAGTTGGAGTACGACCCCTAACACATGAACCTCAATTGTGTATGTTTAAAAGTAAGGTTTTGAGAAAGATATACGGAATGAAACTGGACGAGACGAGATGAAACCTATATTCGATCGTGGTTCAGAATCTAGAGGGGAAAAGGCCGTTGGAAAGACCGAGACTCATTGAAAGCACAATATTAGAAGAAGTCCTCGAGTCGTAGATCTATGTGATGAAAACTGGCTTGACTTGCCCAGGATAGAATTCAATGGTGAACATTTCTTACTGCGACGATCAACTTATCCTCTCGTATGGTCTCAGAGTGAGACACTGCTGAACACGAGATAAGAGGTGCTCTCTCGAAGTCCCGATCTTGGAAGACAATGGATAAAGGTCGACTAAATATATATGCCAATAGGCAGCAACCTTCCGTCATGCACGATTCTACACACTGTCATTTGCATAAATTTTAGAAGTATCAATATTACTAACAAATTGCGAACTTCTTGCGAATTGCGAATCGCAGATTTATACGGAATTCACTTCGCTCAGCAGCCATAAATTCTACTTTTTGTACTGACTTCTTACGCAAAGTACACTGAAAGTGAATGCGTATACTTTCAGTTCATCCTACTGGTCGTTGGGTTGCTGACTACTCATTGTTTGGATTTACCTATAGTATTTCCAACCAGATGACCACCCAACCGATAGAACAGATACAGGATTCGTTCAATTTCTTTTGCCATTGAGGATCGAACGTTGAATACTCATTATAACAAGACAGTGAAAGGCTGAATATAATTTTCTGTTATTCATTTAAACAGTATGTTAATAATAGTACAAATTCCAACCCTAATAACTGCACTTGGGAGATTCTTCTGTTTTCGCTCTTGGAGAATCGTGATCTTGTCCCAGGAAGAAGAAGCGAACCGACCGCACGAGTTTTTAAAGTTTGTCTTGCGGTCCTCACGAAGGCGTTCTCCTTACATACATCCTGTGCTTGTTTGCTTGCACGCGGGAGTCCAAAAATGGGCAAATGGAAACTGGTGCATGTATCTGGAGAAAATCGTTTCTCTCTTTCTCTCTTTACCGCGCCAGGAGGTTCATACAAAACGTTTTCATTGACCTAGGGGGGTAGAGGCTTACTACTTTTTTTGATTTACGTTTCACTATTATAACTAATCCTCTTTGCTCGTTCCTTTTTTAAACAGTAACAACACATTGTCTTTCTTTTGTAGAGTACGATACAGTGAAAGTAGGAAACAAAAGCATACATTTTTTTTCCAAACCATTGTTTGACACTTTTGTTTATTTCTTTTGTTCCGGTGTTAAAAGGCCACCCAGAAATCTTTATTATACCGTAAAGTGTACCTTAATTATGCTAAATTTTACCGTTTGCAATGATGGACGACCATCTGGCCTTGCAACAGATTCACATGTTACGTCCCACTTTCTTCCCTTGTACTTGTCACCGTTTTAGACATAAGTGCAACTTAAATACAACTACAGCTCTCTTCAGCTATTAATCTTCCAGACACCCAAACTAAGTATGTTGTCTGTTTGTTCAGATTTCTTTTTTAGTGTTCAGAATGTTTGTTGTTTTTGGTTGTATGCAATGAAGCTGTACCTCCTTTTCTTTTTTCAAAAATGGAAAAGAAAAAAAAACTGCACACCTACCCACATAGCAGAGTACATCCCTGGGACGTCCCATTTAGATCCCATTAACGTCAGATTTCTCAAGCTCCCATAGCGATGTCCTAAGGACGTCCGTGGGATAACTCTGTGGGCAATACAAACAGTTCATCCCGTATGGAGGTCCCCCGGAAAGCCGTGCGGGATTACCTACCTGGAATTTCTATAAATTAAATCGACCTTACTATTATTATTATTTAATTAATTATAACCATACGAAGGATATGCCTTCGTATAGTTATACGAAGGATTAATTATAACTATACGTCCCATGGATGTAAACGGGACTTAAACAGGACGTTCTACGGACGTCCCGATATCCTGCCAGGAGATCCGTCAGATATTCCTGGGACGACATTTTGCTATGTGGGTACTTGGATACGTCAACTTGAGTACCAATATGTTTTCATCATAAATACTGAAGGAAGATTTTGGTCGGACAGTTAAGTTTATTAGTTTTCTGTCTCACCCACCAAGAAAGTCATTTAACAGAAGAACAGACCGATTATATATGTTTTTTTTTACGATAGAGTTAAATTTCAGGAGAACTTTTGTCGTGTTCGGGTTAAAAAGTCTTGCTGCCTCGAGCGGACTCGAACCCAGGCCATCACTACAATAAATGAAAAAAGGAATGGAAGCAAGAATTTTCAAAAATCAAGTTGATCTTTTATATAGGAGATGAAATATTTATATTTTGTTTCATACATAGTTCGAGTAACTATTACAGTTAACTTGACATAAATATTATACAGGGTGTTCATAAAGTTCTGCAGGAAACTAAAACCCTATAACTTGAAAACTATTAAGTTTATTAACATAAAATTTTATGTGTACTTACAGCAATGTTTAACGTTTTATTTCTGTTCTTTGAAGTTCATTGCCAAACCTTCAGTTGATCACCATTCACGTCCAAACAGTATTGCAGTCTTTTTGGAAAACCGAGAATTGTGTGCTGATATTCAGATATCAGTATCTCCTTTGGGATGTTCAGATTGAAAGCCTAAACGAACTGGTAAGGTACTAACGAATGGATGTACAGTTTAACGTGGGCTCAGAACCACTTGTGTCCCCACCGGGAATTGAACCCGGGATCCGTTGATTACAAGGCAGCGAGAATTCATTACCACTCACCCACCGGGGACACTGGGGTAGTCAGAATCACATCACTTATTTTGTCCTTCAGATCGTCCAGATGAACTGGTTTCTGTGAATACATCTCGGTCTTTACATGTCCCCACAACCAGTACTCGCAAGGTGTAAGTCTGGTGATCTTGCAGGCCAAGGTGTGGGTCCTCTTCGGGCAATCCATCTCTGTTGAAATTGTTCGTTAAGACCTTGGCCTGCAAGTTACACCTTACGATTACTGGCTGTTGGGACATGTAAAGACCGATATTCTCAGTTAAATGGAAACAGGAAAATCTATTCTAGAAAATAACAATAGGCAAAAGGAATTAAAAAACGAAACTAGCAAAATGGGTCTGGAAACGGAAACCCACAAGATCGTGGAAAGAAGAATTTTGAAGTTTCAAAATTTCATATTTTCTGTTGAAAAACAATGCCTTTGTTGTTGTTGTTGTTTTTTTTTTTTTTTTTAAGAAGAAAAAAAGGTTTTAACATCACTATTTTTCAACTGAAACTCTACTCCGTATAGCAATCACATCAAAGTCCTGTCTTTGAATCTTGCTAAGCAAATGAAACACCTGAAAAGTAACTTATAAATAACATCTGAATACAAAAGAAGAAAGCTCTCGAAACTTCCCCACGAGGAAAACTTGGTGGGCCTCCGGTGGCCCACCAACCATGAAGGCGGGCCACCGGAGGCCCGCCGAATTTTCCTCATGGAGTTAATATCGGTGTAGTCTAACGTAAAATGGACATTATACAAAGCTCAACGATCCATATACATTGACAAAAAACACTATTTCGACCAACATTCCTCAAGAATTAGAGATACTGTTTAACATTTGAAGTCTCTATATACCAGGATAATGAGACTAAACCGAGTGTAGAAAAGATATCTAGAAACATAAATACTTATATAAAAAACAATTTCTCAACAGTAGATAAGAAGATCGCAAGACATACACACATTAAATTCAAATATCAAGCATCAAGACTAGAATTCAGAAATAGCTACATTTACCGGTAGATACAGACAAGGAAAACACAAGCAATCGTTATAAATAGCCAAAAGTTGACCGAAACTACATCAAAATAAAAAAAAATACTAGTAAAAAAAATACTTTTACTCATAAAAGTAAAAACAGGACGAAAGTATGTGAACCACAGGAACCGAAACTTATGAGTAAATGTCGATAAATTTCATGGAAATAAATTTTTGTAACTGTATCTTCATCATCATCAGATTCGCCCTTGTTAAAACACATTTTCTCCAGCTGAAGATTTTTGTAAAGCTTTGCGTAAATAATATTTTTTAAGTGCTTGAAATCTGAGTCAACTATAGATTCAGATTTAAAACTTTTTTTTTTTTTTTTTAATTTCATTCTTCGTAAGTTCCCATGCAAATTTTCACGGGAAAATAATTATTTTTGTATTTTTTTCAGGACCCCAAATGATGATGGAAGCGCAATATCTGGAAACCACTAAATCCGAGAAGAGGGTCTTCATGAATCACCTCTTTCTGAAGGAGCTCTCGCCGAACAAGTTGAACAAACAACCTTACCACCACGACGTTGGGGACACGGGGACCATTGTGAAAGACAAAAAAAACGAGAAGAGAATTTCAAACGTGGGCAGTCTGGGCTGCAAGATAACCCAAACTCTGGTCGGCTAATTTCTGTGACCACACCCGGGATATCCCCCCCCCCCCTTAATTCATCCTAAATCACATTACCCACATAGCAGAGTACGTCCCTGGGACGTCCCATTTAGATCCTATTACCGTCAAAATGGTCCTGCTCCCATAGCGATGTCCTAAGGACGTCCGTGGGATAACTCTGTGGGCAATACAAACAGTTCATCCCGTATGGAGGTCCCCTGGAAGTCCCCCGGAAAGCCGTGCGGGATTACCTACATGGAATTTCTATAAATTAAATCGACCTTACTATTATTATTATTTAATTAATTATAACTATACGAAGGATATGCCTTCGTATACTTATACGAAGGATTAATTATAACTATACGTCCCATGGATGTAAACGGAACTAAAACAGGACGTCCGCCTGCCAGGAGATCCGTCAGATATCCCGGGGACGTCATTTTGCTATGTGGGTAGGTTAGGTAAGTTTAAAACAGCTTGATCGTGTTTATCCTAAACTGGGTTTCACCCAAGTTTCTTTATGTGACCACGCCTTTACACACATGATTCGTTTATTGTTATCAGCATTTCAGAAAGGCTAAGTGTTAAGTAGATGAACCAATAGTTTTTTATGGATTTTTCCGGCCTAACAGTGTGAATTTTGGGGCACTTTCTGAATGAAAGCAACTCCCTTGTAAACTTTCTCAAATGTGCAGCTGGTAATCAAAAGTTTCTCAAGCTCATGAACTAACATCAAGAACATATCACCAGACGAGAATATCTTAGAAAATAAACAAGATTGTTCTAGTATTATTATCATTAAAAAGATGATTGATGTTGTTTCCAGAAAGCTAGAAAAACTTCATAACATGAGTTATTCTCCCGGGATATTTCCGTCTTAAAACTAACTTCCGTTCTCTAATTGCCAGTACATTTCTTCCCTTTCCAAGACATTTGAAAGTCGTCGTCGTAAAGAAACGAAAAAAAACGTGACCTCTACAACAATGTGTCTGCATTGTGGGAAATGACCTTGTTGAACAATTTTTTGAATAATTTGTCGGTTACTTTCCTCTTCTTCATCATCTGCCATGATCCTCACACCCTGAAGGCTCTCAGAAATCGTGTTTGGAGATAAGACCTAAGAGGCAACACACCATATTTTTTTTTTTTTTTTTTAACAAGCAAATTAAATGAATTGTTGTTTTCTTTTCACTAATACCATACATTTACTAATACCAGTACGTTTCACTAATACCAAAAACATAATGGTTAACCTCTTAACAATGAGAAAGTTCACTTTTTTTTTCTTTTTTAATTTGGTGTAAACTACCATTTAAAGAGGTTACGAAAATAATAAAAACAATTTTATTTGGTTTCATTGTACTAAATATTTATTAAGCTATTATTCAGCGTCACTTTTTGAGCTTTTGGAACCGAAATGATCCCCAGTCAACGCTGACTCCAGATACTCATCACAGTATACATATATATATATATATATATATATATATATATTTCCTTTTTAGAACACAATTTAAAGTACTCAAAATTTAAGATTTAAATACTATTCGCTCTAATATAATGGCTTAAAATGAAAGAACTGGAGATGTAGTGGAAAGAACGGATGGATCTACGGGAGGTTTAAAAAAAAAACAAAAAAAAAACAGCACACTGTTGTCTGGAATAAAAGGAAAAAGATGACAAAGGCCTGCTCTTCTTCTGGCTTCCGCACCACAGTCTCGAGTTCGATTCCCATTTGTAGACCGTAATTTCTTTTTTTTTTTAGTTGGTAGGAAAATTGCAGTATGATGGAGGTTGGTTGGAATATGAGGGATAGGAATTCAGTGTGCTTTAGCCTAATCTGCTCGCGAATAGAATAAGCAATACTACGGGCTCTGTCTGTCTTTCGGCACCCTGGACTGACACTGATGTCCATTTCCCTCCTAATTGAGATTATAAAGTGTTGAAATTTATGGGTTACCTTCCTTAGTTCCACAGGTCTTTCCAACTGTTCTTCATTCCACCAATTCATCCCATCATCATCCATACAGCCTGAGTCATAGTTGCCTAAAGGCCTTAAAATAAATTCAATTCAGTTCAGTTTAAGTGCCGATACTAGAGATGTTCTGCATCTACCAAGATTTCCAAGCAGGCATTCCAGAGCAAGTCACTTAGCACTATTTACAATTTTAGTGCTATTATTAAGATCCTCTTAGCTATTGGCAAACTCTATATCTTAAAGATAGTCTATTCGACATTTGTTGTGTCTGTTTCCAGTACAAAGAACCATAATTAAGTGGTTCACCATTTATGAAATTCTCTCTAATACTAAAACAGTTATCAACAATACCAGGTACATAGATATTCCTCCTGTCAAACATACATTCTGTGAATTTCGATTAATACCTTTACACAACAACAACACGATACATCTTGCTGCTTGAAGAATATATAATTCACAGCCATATTCAATACACTACTGGATGAGGCCTCTCCCCGGAGGAAGAAGTTGGTCTACTGCTCCCACGCTGACCAGACGTGTTGGGAGCACGCAATGTAGCCCGTGCATAGACTTTACTCATTAATCCAACATGTCAAACTCGTTAACTTAACCATTAGAATCTCTTACTCCTCAGAATTCTTCAACTTTCCACCCAGCCATTAAGAATTTATACCCAACGTAAACTAATTGTAGGTCTTAGAAGCAAAAGCTGCAATCTCCACTCCAGGAAATTTTACGAGAGAGCCAAAAGAAAATTTATGGTAGTAACTATAATAGTATATGGGTACTTTTTTCCTACACAAAAAAACTACAAAATACACGAAGAATAAGGCTTTCCCCATGAGGAAGGTTCGTCGGGCCGACGTAGGACCAACGGTGGCCCAACCTCGTAACAGTTGGGCCACCGTCGGCCCTGGACCGGCCCGACGAGTCTTCCTCATGGGGTTTAGCTTCATTTACTTTCATTAGACACTTTAATGGATGCAATCCCATCAAAATCTCAGTTTCCCAAAAAGTGGAGATTGCAGCTTTTGCTTCTAAGCCCCACAATTACCAGTTAACAAAGTTCATTGGTCAAATTTAAATTTACGTGGCGAGGACTAAATTATAAACTTACTTCCAACTTGGCACTCCATCCTCGCTGTTACAGAATCATCCAACAACATGACGATCATTATCATTACAAGTTTCGCCAATTCATATGTTGGCTTCATCAGATGTGAAGGTAGGGTAAAAATCTAAAGGGATTGATGAAGCCGTTCGGAAACTTTTCGGGCAAAACCATCATCAATCCCTCTAGAATTTTACCCTATCTTCAGACCTGATGTAGCCAACATATTAATTGGAGAAACTTCTAGTGATTACAATCATCATATCGTTGGGTAAATTCGGTAACAGCGAGGACAGAGTGTCACGTTGGGGGTAAGTTTAAAATCTCACTGGGATAATTGGAAAAATAATTTCGAAATATACAATCTATCAAAGGTTTATTTCCACCGGCAAATATAAAGAATTCAAAAAACTTATACATGTCCCGGTCTGATTCCCATACAATATATTCTTCCCTCTAGTCTAGATACAAACACATATTATTTACATTTATTATGTAAACACCACGAGTAATCCTCTAGAATTTTACAAAAAAAAACATTTTACGAAAAGTAATTCCTGGACACACTGATAATAGTCGTATTTCCAATATTTAATTTGACTCAAGCAAGCTTTATGAAAAGACAAAGGAAAGATCTTTACAATATTACCGTAGGTATGTAACTCACTTGATGGAGCTCTATTCGATCAAGTAAAATATTGTGGGTACGACGTTTATCAACGTGTCTAGGTAACACGTTTTAACTTCTTAACGGTGTAGATCAGTTCCGTCATCTTGGTTCACTTTCCATTGATTGATATGGAAATAGTTTTACTCGCTTTATGTCTCTCAGAAGTGGAATATTCCATTTCTGCTTTCACGTAATTTCTCTTTGTGGTTATTTTGACGCTTATTGTTTTGCGATTGTGAAGTTCCTTCAAATATATTAGTGTGATGTATAGTTAGTTAACTATATAAAACACAATGTGTCAATGGGAAATTATATTGTCTGTGTAGAAAATAATGCATTTTTAGAAAACATCATGCGTTCTAATTAAAACTAGGATTTTTATGTAATTACACATTTCATTTGCAGTTAAGCAGGACGCTAGAATGTAGAAATATTCATGAATTGTAACACTAGTATAATTATATGTGAATTTTATTTTACATATTTCGTGTTGATTTTACATAAACGTCCAGGGTGTATGTCCAGGGTGTTTCAAAACAATATCGACAAAACCATATCATTAGATTCCTGACATGAATATATATCCTTTTTGATCGGTGGCAATCTACGACCTTAGAAAATACGGCAAAATAACTGATAGTGCATAAATATGTTAGTGATGTAAATGATTAATCATTAATTAAATCGCCGTTGTGTATATGAAAAGATAAACGAAGGTAAATGTTTATCCCTGCAGTACATATTTGGCTTATTTGATAGTACATATTTTGACCTTAATTACATATTGTTCTTCATATATCATTAGATGTTGTTACATATGTATTTTGCCATATGATACTACATAAAAATCCTAGCTTTAGTTATAATAAATATGACGAAAAACTAGACGAAAACAAAAGTTAAAAACTACGCTCCTGAGAAGCATAAAACGAGTCAAACAAATCCCATGTGTATCAATGGAAAGTGTATGCCAAGATGGCGGAGGTGATCAACATCGTTAATTATTAAGAAAACACCTTGTTTATTTGGTTTACCACGCCATGAATTGTATATCATGCCAACTTGAGAAGTACATTGTTCCACATTCCTCATAACGTTTTATCTTCAACTAGTGAAGAAGTCATTAGTCGCTCAATTAATAAATAGTTCACGAGAAATGATTTAAATAGAGAGAGACAGCAGTTTCAATAGCTGACAGTCCTCAACGAAAACATTCTTTTTATATACATCAGTTAAGTTGCTGTTTATGTAAGTACCTTCAATTTTTTTTTCGTGAAGGGTGTAGACAACTGATCCACCCTATGAATTACTGATTTTAGGTTACCGTTAGGAAAGTTAGGTTAGTTTACGTTAGAAATAGTAAAACAAAGTTACTAAGTACATAAGGGATGCTATTTATTCCTTTCGACACCCTTGTTTGTTTATGAAAACAGAAAAAGTTCTTAACGCAATAGTGTATGGCAGACCAGTTATCTACACTCTTGAAATTTTGTCTGTAGTCTTTCCCTATCATTCATTATGATCGTTTGTGAATAAATGTCACAACAGACTGAACTTTTTGTATACAAAAACAATACTATAAACGTGAATAAAAGATGAAGGACTTGCTCCTTTCAGTCAGGAAGAAAAGGGACATTTGTAAAAATGCACGCACAACCAGTAAAAAAATTCAAAACTTTATGAGCACTACTTTTGTACAGCAAAGATAATACCATTTCAAAAAAAGTATCTCCCATACACAAGATCTAATGACAGTGAAGCTTTAAGTTAAAGAATAATATTCTAAAAGAAAAAAAATAGATAAAAAAGAGGTCTGAGATTCACGTCAATGACATGTTCGCTGCTCTTCCTACCTCTTTTTTGAAACAACAAAAACTCATTCCGGAAGCAAATGAGAATTGTGGGAGACAGAGGAAAAAATATGAAGAGACAACTTAACTCTCCAGCGTGACGTAACATTCTACAAGAAGTTGCCGTACATTACAAGTAAAGTTCGGTGCTCTTGAAACAATAGTATTGCAGTCGACATCCGGTCTTTTATTTTCTGTATGTCTTTTATACATCTTTCTTCTTTTGTTTTTTTCTTTTTAGACTTTTAAAATTTTCAAGAGAAAATTGTATAACTCGACGTTTCTTTTGCTAATTTGTTTGTAGAAGGTCATCCATTTCTTGGGCGGCTTTCTTTCAATTTGACATGCATTAAAAAATATATATATATGTAGCACTACCGGAAGAATATCACTAAAAAGGGAACCCTTCAATAAATATTAGTGCTAATTTCTCTTTCTTTAGATTCATACTTACTCGAGTAAGTACCATGCAAGAATTCATCTGTTTTTACCCTCTTTAGCACTAAATCTTTTTTTGATTTCGCGATACACTCCTCACTAGGGGTGTTTTAATTTTCGATATATCGAATTGATACTTAAAAATGTCGGGAACTTTGATATTGAAACTTGTTGATTTTAAATATATCAATATTTTGATTCGATATTTCCCAATCTTTACTTCGATATTTTAGATCGATAATTCGATACTATATTTCGATTTGATAATCCGATACAATATTTTATTTCGATACGATATTTACTTCGACGCTTCGGTTCGATTTTTAGTTCCATATTGATATGTAATTTAATTCGATATTTCGGTTCGATATTTAAGTTTTATATTTCAAATAACAGTTACTTCAAAACTTCGGTTCGATATTTCGATATGATATTTTACATCGATATATCGGTTCGATATTTCGGTTCGACAATTAGTTCGATATTTCGATATATCATAAAATATCGAATTTCGTTATTTAATTTCAAATACTGAACACTCCTATTCCATTCCCGGATCAATCATGACGGCACACCAGAACCTTCAAAGATTGGATTCCTTAAGATTTCTCCATTAGGTTGTGCTACTATACTTCAAATTTCAAAAGATTGTACTCTATACCCATTACTACGGATACGATGTGAGATATAGGCTTACGTCATATCGACAGTTGCCATATTTAACTTATTTAGATGGTTGCATAGAAGATTTCTCTCATTAGTGGTACCATACCACAATGTGGCGTGTAAAAAGCGTAAATAGGTCATGGGCCCAGTTCACCAACACACAGAAGGGAGGAAAAATGACAATACTGTAACTTCCCACCGGTCTTCATACTATTCAGGCTCAAGTTGCTGCCTCTTTTCCACCATCAGTACAGGCCCAAACTCCTGAAACGCAGAATATAGAGACTAGAACTGCCTTCACTTTCGATACTCGAGAAAGATTGTCGCGCCAGAAGAATTCTGGATCCTGTGTTGATGATAGATTAGTATAATATCCACTAATTTCTTTGTATTCGCAGCACTCCTGGTCAGTCGTCGCGGTATACAGGTTGAAAACCAAACTGCTTACTACTGCCTAATCAATATATATA
>JAGDQP010008952.1:1921-33365 GCA_022664845.1 Lepisma saccharinum | reverse complement strand
GCCGGGAGCTCTGAGGTGCACTCAGTCCTATCAAATTGAGTACCAGAGTGTCCTTGGTACTCCTCTGGATATTGGGAGGTAAAAGCCCGTCGAGCATGGAACTTCGCATCTCACATCCCCCATGTGCCGTTAACGGTGCATGCGCATCATACAGGGGATACTTTTACCTTCTCACCAACTATTAACCACTCGATTCAAGAAACATCTTCCTCCTTCCCTCTCTCATACATAAAAAGATGAAATAAAACACGAGAGAGAATAAGTTGTGTTCTTCACTTCTAATAGAGACTGTATCTGGAAATGACACTGGGGCTCTCAAAGGATGACCGGAGGTATATTATACACACCGAGACCAACAAACACACCTCCTCCCGATAAGTTCTTATAAATTCGTAATACCAAACTTTCTGTACAAGAACCAGAGTAGTCAATAACGTTCATATCCCGTGTGCAGCAAGACAACCACCTCTCGGAGTGGTTATAAAAACACCCACTTTTGTATCTCGAGACATTTCTAACAATGAATATATAATTAACACCTTCTACAAGTTGTAGGAGACTACAAAACCAGATTGACCAAGTAAATCAACCTAGCCGAACACAAAGTCAGATGGAATTCCCACGGAACATGAGTTCAAGCCACACCCAATGACACAACCTGTCGATGAGTCATTTCTTTGCCGGGAAAATTCTGAATTACTCGATGACAACCCAAGAAATTTCTCATAAAGGGTTTAAAATGTAGTAAACTGGTGTGCACAAGAGGAACAATCCATGGTTGAATGATTTCCTTTCTAAAGTATCTTTTTTCTTTTAAATATTGTAAAATACTGCAATATTCTCACTTCATTTTAAATAACCCTTTAAGGAGACACAAGAAAGTGGATGCAAATCCTTACTCACAAGGGAGATATCAACCATAGTAGCACACATGTTGATTAAACGTTGATGTCCTCTTTTCAATGGTTGAACGTTTTTTGGTTGTATACAACCGTTTGGTTGATTAAACGGTCTTATCAACGTTTTGTTGGGAACGAGCTCATCCCAAGCAGCACACTCACGTGAAAATGACGTGACTTTTAGGTCGAAAATTGATGCAAAAGACGTTGAAAAGACGGGTAAATGTCACAAACCAAACGACGTATGTAAAATTCTTCCAGTGACAGTTTGTATCTGTAACTATTTGTTTCAGATAAACATAAATGAACCAATCTGTCCCAAAACAATTGTCTGATCCCGGTGCTTTTACACTTTAACCGCATTTTAGAAAGCAATGGCACACACATAAAACAGTTGAGTCCGATAAGTTCAATGTTTTACTCCAACTACATCGGCTAGGATGACGCAGTCCCTATCGCAAACGTGATGTCGTCAAAAACTAGAAGATAAGACATGACAGAATTACGTTAATTAAAATACCAAAATATCACGTAATAGCGAAGTAGATTTCATTACAAAGATGTGATTTTCATTATTTTAGACCAAAATGTCACGTCATTTTCACGTGAGTGTTCCGCTTAGGATATTGGAATTTAGTCTGAAAACTCATTTACAGAATGAACATCTTATAAGAGCGCCACGATTGGATCGTAGCAGTAACTTTAGTGTTTGCACTGCGTTTAACAATTTAAAAAATCTAACCTGTAGTCTGTGAATTTTGTGATCATCGACTCCATTGCGTATAAAGACATAATAATTTAACCTATTTCAGTGAAGCAGAGCATTATTCGAAAACAGAATGGAAGGTAATCTTTACCAAAAAAAGGACAGGATTCGAACTAGACCACGAAAACAAATGCTACTGAACCTTTCCAAGTTATATTTGTAGCTAGTTCGACAATCTGTTAACACTCTATACCCTAATACAGGTATACACTTTACTGCGGCGATACACTCTCAGAACGCCCCCCCCCCCTTTTCCCCGCAAGGTGAGTTTCGATATGAGCTCGTTCATAGTTACCCTGTTAGACCGTTCGTGAACTGAATATCCCTTCAGCGTCATTACGAACCGGATTTAATTTCGCAATTTTGACTGTGCAGGTGATAGATAACAGCTACAGACAGTGATGCGCACAACGGGCTAAAAGAAACTTGCGCACTTTCTTTTCTATGAGTTGCCATTCTGAGCTGTCGTGCTAACTAGCTTTAGACAATTCTTAATTCATTGTAATCACAGAACAACTTATTAAATTTGAATGAGGTCTAAAATTTAAGTAAATCTCTCTACGCCCCGAAAGTGTCTAAAACAGCGTATTCAAACATCCTATTGGTAATCTGTACTTAAGCAAAGAGTCTCGCCAGAAAAAAATGCTTATAACGTAAACATACACATATTATGTCAAATAGATATTTCGTTTCATTGCATGCTTATTATTATGGGAAATAACTTACGAATTCGAACGCACACATCCACATACTTGTCTTCTTACCTGGAATTAAACCAGATAGAAAAACATGTGTTAGAAATATTACAAATTAAGAGTAACAACATTAAATTACTACTACGTAAAAAAAACTGGAAAAAAGAGTACTTCATCCTTATTAAGCTACCAGTACAAATCGTTCATTTGAAATTACATTTAACTGAAGTGGTTAAATCACTGGATATTTCCTGTTGTCTGTCCGCCATCATTTCGTGAGGTTAGGTTAGCGATTAACGGCTCGTAAAAAGTAAACTATTCTAACTTTACCTAACCTAACCTAACCTTTTCGATTTGGTGCTGCGTAGCTAAAGTAACTAACCTAACTTTACCTAACCTACACTTCCCGACTAAATAATGGTGGATAAATAACAGAAATGGTTTGTAATATCCAATACAAAAAAAGGTCTAATGATTATAAACTCGAACGAAATCACTATGTTGAGGTCTTGTATCCTTAACTTTGGTAATTAAAACACGCTGACAAGGCTTACGCACTATACTTATTACAAAAACTAGTATAGCGTAGCCAGATAGAACGCAGCTTGCAACAAGGTTGTCCATCACTTGCTTTGAGCTTGTCAAATTTGATCCATGACAATTTTAATGCTTGTTCAGATCCTCCATTTTTTCTGATGTAAAGTCTAAAATTCCCCATTGCCTAGCAGATATAAACACAACCCCTGCGGAAGTGTATCGCCTTTTAACCTCTCTAAAATCCTCCAGGGCCTCTAAGCCTGACCAAATAAATTCCATATTTCTAATTAAACTAGCCCAACCATTATCTGCACATCTCACCATTCTTTCCAATAGGTGCTTTTCGGAGGGCTATTTTCCGAACTCCTGGAAACAAGCAAACATAACTCCTTTTTACAAAACAGGTGAAAAGTCCTGTGTGAATTCATATAGACCTATTTCCCTTTTTTCTACCCTCGGTTTAATTTGTGAAAAAATTATCACATACAGGATTCAAAATCATGCCTTCCCATTTCTTTCTCCCTCCCAGCATGGTTTTTGTACCAAATGGATCCTGTGAAACCAACTTAGCTGTCTTACTGTCTCACGCCACGGATGTCCTAGCAAATAGACAAGAACTTGACGTCATATACCTAGACTTCTCCAAAGCATTTGAAACTGTCAATCACGAACTTCTTATACACATGCTTGCCTGGAGATTTAATATTCACGGACCCCCTCCTTCAGCTTCTAACTTCATATTTGATTGGCAGGGAACAACGTGTCGTCTTCCCTGGTAGCACATCCAAGTGGCTCCCCACGCTTTCAGGTGTCCCTCAAGGAAGCTCCTTACGGCCAGTTTGATTGTCCCTCTACATTGATGACTTATGTGAAAACATAGATAATTCTTGCATTGTACTTCCCTACGCTTGCTAATTTTTTAAGATTATTAAATCTACAGCCGCTATAGATTCTGTTGAAATGTGGTGCAATAATTGGTTACTGAAAGTCAATCCGTCCAAAACTGCTGCAATGCGTTTCTCACTCAAACCATAACACAAAATGTACATATACATTATCCTCATATAATATACAATGGATAGGCCTTACACAGACCTTGGTATCATATTTGATAAAAAACTCAATTTCACTCCTCATATTGAATTCGTAACTTCTAAAGCACTCAAACTACTTGGACTTCTCTACAAGTTTACAGATATTAAAGATTTCAGAGCTCTTCGGTCGTATTTTCTCACTTGTATACTTCCTACTATTGAATACTGTTTATCTACCTGGTCTATGGCTTGTGAAACCAACTTATCTAAATTGCACAAAGTCTAAAATTTCTTTAATCGCATTGTACAATACAGGGTACCCAACCTCCAACATAAATCTAACGCAGACATTTTGAATTCTCTTGACTTAAAAAACATAAGACATACGAAGAAAACTAAATGACTTAAAATTTCTTTACAAAATAATGCAGGGCGCACTCAGGACCAACGACCATCTTGCACTTTTTTTACCTAAGAGTGAGTACCCAGATAAAATGCAAGTTCCCAGCATTATTTGTACCTCTCAAAACCGCAATTGTGTTTGGTTATGCGATTTCTTGTATACAGATTATCACATTTTTACAATACTCTTCCTTTGCCATTAGACTGCTCTCTCAGTAAAAGTAAATTTCTAAAGGTTTGTTATAGGATCTGGAATGAAAAAAAAAGAAAAAAAATGATCTTATTTCTTATTGTCAAATTATTTGTTATTATTATTATTATATCACATTGTTACAAGAACGGTGTAAAATGCCATTTACTGTATCCGCGCTAACTTTTAATAAATAAATAAACTCCCACCCTTTTACTACAGATGTCGCTTGCAATCTGATGAACTAAGTGTATAAACAGCGCTTGGCTAGGTCGTGTGATTCCATGGTTTGGTGACTACAGCATCCGACTGGTGTGCCAACGGTCCTTGGGTCGATTCCCACCCACGGCAATTTTTAAGAAGTACGGTACACTTCGTTTGTCTCTCTTGTTCTGTCAAGTCAAGGCTATTTCAACCTTGATTCTTGTAAACTAGACTGCTTGTTTCCAACTGTTTAAACCTTTTTGGCCTGATCTGCTAAGCTTGCGTAAAGTTGTGATACTTGTCGAAGTAAACTTGATTCACTTTTGTGTCAGGTGATAATTGTTATGTGGGTCAAGTTTACCACAGGTTTCAGTGTTCTAACAATGGAGAAACAAAACTTCCAGAGAAACATTACATCTTATTTAAAACTGCAACTACGTTCGTTTTAGTTTGCTTTTCAACGCACGATTTCCGTCCAATATTCAGAATAACTATCATGGCTTTGTTAGGTATTTTAATAATGAGCCGGGATTCTGCCAGGATGTTCAGTTTATGGGATGCAAACACAAAATTAAGGGGGTGTAAGCAAAGTTATGCAAGGTTTCTATCCGTTTTTTGATTTAAGTTGGTGGTGTGAATTCAACAATTTTGAGGAGTGAACTCCGCTCCCACCTTTTGATAATGAGTACCATTGCCTTCATATAATTTTGCATAGGGAAAAGTCGTGAAAGGTTGCGCACAATTCAAGAAAAATTCACTAAAATTCTACTTTGTATGCAAACGTCTAAAAAATTACCAAATATATTCTTTGGTATCTTATACACAATTCCTTGATATAAGACATTATATATGCTTAATGATAATGTTTTTTTTTAAAAAAAAAACCTTAATTTTGCGCAAACTCTCCTACTAGGGCACGTAAGATTGCGCACATGGGAAGGAGAGATTGCGCATGAATAAGATAACATTCGATAGTACGAAGCAATTAGAAACTACTTGTTGTGATCCAAAACATTATAAGCTGTTGTATTACCAAAGGAGTCTGAATATTTCTATTAAATGTTACATTTTTTACTCGTAGCATTGTTTATAAACTTTACTAATAAAAAAGGTAAAATCAGGTAACCCCACCCCCAACTGTGTGTGATACGCACGCGCCGTGAACGGCGCATGGGGAATCTGGAGGTAGCGCTCCTCATTTTCTTGACCTAAAGTACGAAGTGAGGTGCGGTCTTCAGTCCCACGCACGACCGCCTTTACCTTCACAAGGAGCCCAGGCGTACCAAGAACACTCTGGTACTCCATTTGATAGGAGACTGAATGTACTTCAGAGCGCCAGACACGAGAACACTGCTAGAAAAGTCTCCAGTGTCCTGGCCGGGCCGCCCGATTCCTAGTCAGACGCACTACCGCCTAAGCCACGGCGACTCCTATAAACTTGACTAATACAATCTTAAATGTATAGAGGAAAATAATTTTATGCTTTTCACACAGTGTATTCCTCCATCAAGTAGTGGACCAGGACTAAAAATGACACCGAAAACTAGCCCTGATTTATACATAACTTTGCGCAATCTCTCCTCTCGTATTAAATGAATGTACTGCGCAAACTATCTTACTTGACGCTTGCGTCAACTATCTTACTTAGGGAGGAGAGTTTACGCACTACATAGTTTGGGTGCTAATTTCCGGAATGACCGCAAACTCCTTTCAACAAAAGTTCTGACAAATAATTAGCTCAGTGATTATTAAACATTAAAACATTTCCTTTGAAAATATATACAAAGCTCATGAAATGTCAAGCAATCCACTTGTGCTGTAGAGGCACAAAACTGATGATAAGTTTCAACGACCATCTTCTATCAACACAGGGATTTAACTGACGAGTCTGACAGTAACGTATTCACTTGTACTTCACTCGCAACACATCAGTCCAATTCCTTCCCGTATTTGCAGGACCTGCGCATTCTCTCCTACCGCGCCAACTCTCCCGGCGTTACTCTATATGACTTCAGTTTCCTATTCCGACATTTTGTGGACGTCATACTATCCAGAAAGTAACTGGATACAACTCTCAAGTTACTATTTAAATGTTCTCAACGCCAATCGTACCTTTTACTTTGGAAGTTCCAAATAAACTGTGGCCCTGAAAAAGTTATCTTTATTTTTCTGTATTCACACTTGGAATAATCGCGGTAAAAGAACTACGCATGAGAAAGATTGCTTCTATATTTACGCCTTAGAAACGTATTGTATTTGAGATTGCTAATTAGAATTCAACGCCGACTTCGACCGTCATGACATCATTACGAATTCACAATGATTACGAATTCGTCACTCATCCACGTACATAAAGAGATACGATGAACGTGAGGTATCTACAAAGACAAAAGATGAACGGGTTTCCAGAGTTTCGTAATTCCCAAAGTATATGAAATCATACGCACGTATTATATTTGACACAGCAGGAAAATACATCTGAATCGTACTTTTTAAAAAGGACATCAGTCCACAATATGGTTACTTTTAGTTTTGCAGTGTTTCAGAAAATGTATATATAGTTGCACACGTTCGTATTAAACTGTAATTAATAAATCAATTTCTCTAAGTTTTGTAGTGAGCTGAATATTTATTTGAAATAAGAATTGAAGCTTTCCTGGCGGCGAATATTATACAGATGTTCTCGGGATATCAGGGTCTATCGTCGGACTTCACCTGGCTGATATCCCGAGAACATCTGTATGAATATTTATTGTTTTAGAAAGCATCAGTCTAGGACTCATCCATAACAAAACTAGACAATCCATCAGGAAAGGTTTCCATCAAGTGCAATAATATTGATGATTTAGAAAAACTAAAGCATTATCTACCTGACATTGATGACATTTTAAATGTATTTGTGAACAATGAAAAAAAAAACAAAAAAACAATGGGTCCTCCCATTTCTTTCTCCCTCTCAGCATGGCTTTGTATCGACTGACTCCTGTGAAACCATCTTAGCTGTCCTACTGTCTCACGCCAAAGAAGCCCTAGCAAATAGACAAGAACTTGACGTCATACACCTAGACTTCTCCAAAGCATTTGAAACCGTCAATCACAAACTTCTTATACACATGCTTGACTCCAGATTTAATTTACACGGACCCCTCCTTCAGCTTCTTACATCATATTTAACTAGCAGAGAACAACGTGTTGTCTTCCCTGGTAACCCAAGAGTATCGAGAGAAAATGCCCGTTCCCAACACCATTTCTACCTCTGAAAACCTACATTGTGTTTGGTCCAACGATCTCTTGTATACAGATTGTCATATCTTAATAATACTCTTTCTTTACCACCAGATTTTTGCCTCTTTAAAAATAAATTTTTCAAGGATTGTTATAAGAATCTGGAATGATAAAAAAAATGAGCTTATATCTTATTATATAATTATTTGTTGTTGTTATATCAAATTGTTACAAGAATGGTGTAAAATGGCGTTTGCTGTATCCGTGCCAGCTTCCAATAAATAAATAAATAAACTGAATGTCAGATTATAGTTTTCTTTCATTGATAAAGCAGTGAAATTTGAATTTAAGTTTTAAGACCTTTAGGCAACTTTGGCCAGATAGATGTTGATGGAATGAATTGGTGGAACGAAGACAGTGGGAGGAAACGGGAGAATTCCGAGAAAAAAAACACCCACACGGTGTATCTCCACCACAAAGCCCACATGCCATGAGCAGGGATCGAGTGTTCATGTAAGGAATCTACAATAAGTTAGTTTAGAAACGTAAATGATTGAGAAAGAAAACGAAGAATGGCAAAGGAGTACCTTTATTTACCAATGACATATTCATATATCGCAATAGCGATATAATTTACTGAGTCTGTACCATCGAATCTATCTGCTCTGTGATAGAATTTATCTCATTTTATTGTTAGCCACTTTATAATTAAGATCTCACTTTATCCATTTTGAAACATTTTTCTCAACTTCCCCCCAAAACTTGTACTCCTAGACTGATGCACTTCTAAAAATATACGATTCATTTATCCAGCAGAGAAATAGGTGCGCTGAGATAGGTTCGGGGCACTAATTAGTAACTTTGACCATAATATTTTAAGAAATTGACAGCAGAAAGTAAAAAAACAAGCAGAAGCTGGTACTAAAAAAGTCGATTTACAAAATGATTGTAATGTTTTACTGCGCTTTATGGTATATTTACAGGAAATTCTAATATGGTACCCAGAGAAGCTTGTAGAAAAGCTTCAGTTTAGAAGTGGGTAGTTTGTTGCGCGGTCTATAATTCAAATCCGGTTATGGGACATTTAACGCAGTGGTTCGGAGTCCAACAAGGATGTGGGACCCTTCGCAAGCTTACTTGCTTGTCTATGACGTTAATAGCGATGTAACAAATCAATAAACACGTTGACTAAAATCCCTTGAAGGAATGAAAAACTATGGACGTGTGTTATTTTGCTTGATGTTACGTAAAGTACATATGCAATGTAAACCAGCATGTTTTGCTTCTCCTTGTCACCTGTTCATGCAAAACTAAAACAAAAGAAAACGTTACTTGACCTATATGTAAGGAAAGGACAACAGCTATACGCACGACAACGATAACAGCAGTTTGCAGTTTTGTTGACATTCTGAGTGGCGATAAATGTTAACATATGACACCATAAGCAGGACACTCATTTTCCACTCTGGAATTAACATAAAATTAAAGCAAGGGAAAAAAAGACAACAACAAAGAGTACAAGATAAAACCACCTGATTATTTATAATTATAGGCATTTTATAAATGACAAGAAGCTTTTGAAGCAGCTTTTTAACTTTGATGGCCTCAATACGTAAAGTTTAATTTAGGTGTTTCACAGTCAGTATTCCCGTCTTGCTCGTTTCCCATCGAAGCTATGAATGCATTGCCTTTTTAGGCATCTAAGGCTCAGTACGGAACAGGGGAGAGGAAAGGATTCGGGAAGGCGTCGGCCAGGGCCTATGTTGAAGGTACCATCCCGGCATTTGCCTTGTGTGACTGAGGTAAAACTCTGGAAAATCTCAGACCTGGCTGCAGGGTTTGAACCGGGAACCATTCGAATGCAAAGCCCTGCAAGTGAGTCGAGGTTGTTTCGCAGGATCAAACTTAAGTAATGCTTATAATGATTATATTAATGACAGAACAGTCTGAGTAACTCGTTAAAGAGCAATAAACAAAGCTGAGATAATTACATTAAAAATAATTTCAATATAAAATACTATTAAAACTTGGCAAGCCGCATCTGCCATGAAAAGAGACTATATTTACCTCCCTCAAAAATTCGAAGAATGTCCGCTCCAAGATTCGAAGAAAGTCCGCTCCAGGATTCGAAGTATGTCCGTAATTTCCTACTCACATTTCTACTGGTATGTTTATTAAATAATTATTTATTTGTACCGTATTATTTCAAACATTAGGCATATAAATATAGTAATGAATACTAACGAAATAACTTCGAAGTTTGTAGGAATTTTGCTACCAGTGGGTAAACGTCGGTTTTCTTATTACGTCTCGTGTATCGACGAGTAGCATAATTTACACAAATTGGCCGCTAGCTTCTGGCGCCACCTTGCGCATGGGGAAGATAAGCTTTCAATAAATAAACCACTGTGAAAGATAGATGAAAAATATAATTTCTCTTTTGATAAGTTATACATACAAACACTGTAAAATAGTTTTGAATATTTTCAAAATAACGTATATTTCTATCGTTATATAAGACAGTTCTGTTTCAGGAAATGCCTGTTTAGAATCTCCGTATAAATAGCGAGCCCAAGTTGTCCAACTGCGTAAGTTGTAAGTTTCAAGACAACTTTGCTCTGCAAGGTTGCACAAGGTCAAATAAAACTACCACTATATTACACTTAAATAACCGTTAAATAAGGTGAGGTATTTATATTTTGCAAGTTTAACAAATCCACAGCAACAAACTTGATGTTAAACTTAATCGAAGCGTAGACACACACACACACACAAAAAAAAGTTTTTAAAACAAACTCCTTTCGGAGGCACACTTTTATGGAATTCCAACTGACGACATCAAATTTATGGTGTATCCGGTAAGTAACTTAACTCGCATCTGGTAGATGGCACCATCACTCAGCTGGGAGAGTATACCTCCTCGTTCTTTCCAACCTTTCCGTTTTGCCAAACTTTTCCCTACCTGTGTTAAAAACTAAAAGTGTATAAAGAAACCATGAAACCTTTCCAAAGCGAAAAATATCTAAAGAACATAAAGAAAAGAGAGGGATTAAATAATCTCTTCTTTCCTTGCATACAGAAACGGAAGTAGATTACAGCAAAGTAAAACGAGACGAAGTGTAGCTTAATGCGTAAATACCGGCTAGCCATTTTTACACACTTTTCAGGAAAAACAGTTATTTGAAGGGGGGAAGAAACCTTACTCCCTTTATTTATCCACCTCCAGTTCCTACGACATAACAGAAGAGGTAAGGAGATGAGGAAGAAATGAAACGTCATTCCCGTATTACTCTACTAATGACTGGAAATGACACAGAACATTAATTACAAAAATTTTAATGAAAAAAAAAAAAGAAATGCTTGTCATTCATTTGTCTGAACTAAAACTATGGGAAAGTATTTTCATTCTCTCTCTTTTCAGGTCATTGTCAAGGTACTCATTACCCTCCCTCCTCAAAGGCCATTTCTCTTTCCATCCAACTTCCGTAGTCATCTTCTCAATGCTACTTTATTATTAACGTATACGGTTAATGACCACGGAGGGAAGGAAGTAACAATCTTCATGCATATGATCTCAGTTTTACGCTTTATAATGAAAGAAATATCATTCACACATCCACAGACGCAAACACTGAATGAAATACAAGTCAATGAGCAACACAATTGGGATTTCAACATTTTTACTTTCGCATTCACATACATTGCACACAGCGTTACGCTAAGAATTACAATTACTAACACAAGGTACATATTACTACGAAAATATAATTACAAGGTATGTTTCTCTCTTGTTCTCACGATGTGTGAAAAATATATGTATGTTACATAGTTGTATGACAAGTTACGAATGTCACTGAAAACTGAAAATGTGTTGTTTTTTTCTTATGTGTTAAAAATATAGAAATGAAATTCACAAGTAAGTTTTTAACAGTTCGTCAACTTCTTTCAGTATGTTGTTGTGATTTCGTGTCTACAACTTGTTACACAGGATTTTGACCGTACTGCTAAACCAGTAACGTCGCCAGCTCATGAAGAGTACAAAGGAGAGCTAAACGTTCTAAGGTACTTAATTCGGTATGGTTATTTGGCTCTGATTGTCGCAAATAAGTCGATTAAACCAATATTTTTTTTAAATCAAGTTCTTTATTGAACAATTAATTTACTCATGATCACACCAGAGATGAGAAAACGTAATAAAAAAATATAAATAAATACATAAAACTACACAGAGCTTTTATAATTCAATTTTTCTACAGTTTCGGGTGAGATTTTGCATCGTTCTTTTAAGCACATGATATTTGTAATTCAGTGAGATATAGTGTTGTTGTTGAAAGGTATCCTATAGTTACAACACACAACCAAATTACAATATTTTGCTTCTTAACTGGAAAATAAAAGAAGTCTGGAAAAAACATACGTAATTGTTAATGCAAAAGATTGCAAATTACAGTGACAGAATTCTCGGAACGCTGCCATCAAATTGGCGGACGGAGATAACTTTATTACATGGCACTGTAGAACCCTGACATTAGTCACAGATGCGAACAGCATTAAAGTTTTTTGTAATTTACTTTTAACACTCCACCACCAATTTTTTCGTTTATTAAAAATTATAGAAAAACGAAAGATAATTACTACAATTTTGGAAAACAAGCGCGATGGTGGTTATGGAACTCTGTGATATGAAGTTAAAAGTGTTTCAAATAATTAATTTTTATGCCTTTTTTTTACATTACTAACATCTTACTATGGTTAATGTTAACCGAGATTATTTTAGTAATGTAAACGGTATATAGTTACCTGTAACGCGGGTTTTAAATTCAACCAGCGCCAACTTACGACGGTTATCTTCTTACGTTAGTTATCTAAACGCAAGATGGCCGTTAAGCGCAGCTCACTTGGCGAGTTTATTTCTTTCTTTATCGAAATATATAGCATCCTAGTGGTGCGTATCACTTTTAAAGTATAAAAGAATGATGGCAGAACTAATCTACAAAATGTTACGCTACAATCAATTCATTTGTGTTCAGTATTTTATAATTTTAAACTCTGCCGTGTAGCCTTAGAGTATGGAAAAAGGAGATCCCATACTCTAAGCCTGTAACCTGTTTCTTTACTCACAATGTCAGTAAAAGCACGATAACAAAGTTAAATTCCGTAGTCTAAATGTAAGTTATTTTAACCATGATTTTTACCATCCATGATTTTTACCATGGTAACAATCTTAGTAATCTAAACAAGGCATTAGCTGATATACTTGACAGCCAGCGAATTATGACGTCACATGGAGGGCAGTCAAATAACTCAGCTAGAATTAATTTTTTTAAAACACTATAGAATATCACTAAAGTTAAAGCACTAAATTCATATCACAGAGTTCCATAACCATTATCGCGCTTACTTCCCAAAATTGTAGTATTTTCTTTCGATTTTGTATAATTTTCAATAAACAAAAAAAAAAGTGGAGGGGAGTGTGAAAAGGAGCTTTAATTCGTACCGGTAACAAATTATATCCTTTATTATTATTATTATTAAAAATAAAGTTCCTTTTGCAAGCATTTTATATGTAGCAACTTTTTTATTATTATAGAATTTAACAATGTCTTTTATTACTTCTTTACTTATTTCATACCCCCCCCAAAAAAAACATGTTCACTTTTTTCATTTATTGACACTACAAAGGTTTTCTTTTTAAAAAGTAAAATTAAATTAAAAGGAAAGGGACTTTCTGAGAAAAAAGGCTGTTCTTATTCTTGAAAAAAAATATATTAAAAACATAAATGTAGACGAAAGGAGAGCAGAAATATAGTTCATAAAGAAACCCAAATACAAGAAATACGAGATAGATTAGGCAATATCTTGTGGAAGAGGTGGAGCTGAAGGGTAAGGAGGGATAACAAGAGTAATAATATAAACATTCATTGCTGTACACCGAAATTTTTCAACAAACGAAAGAGAGAAAAAAAAAACTCTCACATCACGATAAGTTTGATGATAAACTCACGAGAAACAATTTTGGGCGCACAAAAACAGTGAAAGAAAAATTATTATTAAAAAAAACCGAGATGCTTCTAAACGTGTTACTATTTACCTTACCTGCTTCTTCTCAGAGTCTACTTTCTGTTTCTTTTCCATTTCACAGCAGTAAAAGTATAATACAAATATCATAAACCAATAATTCCCTTGACCCTTAAATGTTTCTGTCACCGTCTTATTCCTTTTTGTCCTTGATTTCTTCTTCAATATTTCATACAGACCAATGAAAGAAATAAAAAAAAAATATCTCCAACACAAGAAGAAGGAAGGCGTTGTCCTTTTCGACAATATTCGTGATCTTGACAAGATGGGGGACAAATGTTCCTCTCTCTCTTGCGATGTCCTCTATTTGTACTTGGACAATATTTACCGTGCTTCTTCAGTTTCCTATATTCAGGGTTGCAACCTAACAAAAGTTTAATTAAAGGCAATCAGTTAGGTACGTACATTTCATTCACGTAAACTCTGACTACGTGTTTTGTACAATGATTTGTTTAAATTTATAAACACATTGCTTGATTTTCAGTTAACCTATGGAAATGGATGTCAAGCAATCGTTTGAGACACAAACCTTTTGGCTGTCATCTTGGAAAAGTGTTTCTGAATACGGTTACCAAGTGGAAATTGTCAAATACTGGACAAAACTCCGGAAAAAGCTTTTGGCTGTCATCTTGCAAAAGTGTTTCTGAATACGGTTACCAAGTGGAAATTGTCAAATACTGGACAAAACTCCGGAAAAAGCAGAACTTATGAAAAATGCCGGACACATTGAATTTGCAGCAAGGATACTTTTCTTTTAGTTTAGCCGAAAACTTACATTTTCTTGTATTAGTGTAAAAAAAGAGTAGCAAATTCACATTCACTATCAGCTTCCTCTTACTCGAACTCAAACAAAAATAATCGAGTTCGATATATCGACAGTAGTACCAACTACACACTCTAGCATTTATTAAATAGCGACAAATTACCACTCGTGGCCTAGCTTACCGTAAATAACACAAACTATACAAGCACAGGTGTAGTAACGTCTTGTGCATTTTAAAATGCTGAATCGTTTCAAGAAAAAGAAAACAAATGCCGGCCTGACATTACTAGAAAGGTTAAAAAGTCGGACATATCTGGTTAAACCCTGACGGTTGATAACCCTATTTCTGAATCATCAGTAAAAGCGTCTATTATGAGGTCTATGGTAAAAGGCCAAGTTCGAATAAATTATCCCCATACCAAAGAAGTCAAAGTAATATAAAGACAAAGTATACATTAGGTATTATTATTTTAATATAAAAAATATATTCAATATGAATTTATAAACATTTTGTGCGACAACTGCAGCCGCCACCAGTTACGAAAATCCATCTCGATCTGCCCCCGAAAGACATAACATCTCTAACGACAGAGGTGAATGGATTTGTTCCCAGAACTCCTAATTAATTAGGGTTCCTTTCACACACACAAAAAAAAAGGGTTATTGTTGTTCTCTGCGAATGGTATGAGGGTACACGAGTGGCGAATATTCTGCCGCCTGTAGGTACTCAAGAATTTCCTAGCCACTTTTTCTATAATATGTGTACCCAATGTACCCATGCACTTTCATCCTCAAAAGTAGATTTTTTTTTCTAAAAAAGAAAAAAGCAGGTTTATGGATTCTTTATTTATGCAACCATGATACAAATCTTTTTATGAATTTAACTTAATCCATTTTTATCCTCAAAAGTCCAATGAAAAAAAAAAAAAAAGATACAGATATCAACTTTTCTCCCTAACATTTTGGCATCTTTTGTCATGCCTTAAGCTGAGAAAATTCATCAATGATTTTGAACAATCAATTTTCTGCAAAATGTTGCCCTCGACGTAGATGATAATGATGGCTAGAAGTTGAGACGCTGTCCTTAGTCATGTTTGAGAACAGATATTTTTTTTACTCTTCTGAGCTATGAGAAGGCACCCTCAATGTTACAGTCAGTGTTGCCAAGAATCAAAGTAATATTATTCGCGAGGAAATTTAAAAATACCTGAATACTTTAAAAATAGTTTTAAAAATTCCGCTCATGAAAATCTGCCTCCGTAGGCATTTTGTCACTTTTGGTGACCCGATAACTCGGTCTGACCGAGCATAGGAGACTCGATTGACCCGTATCATTTCCTGGTAATTTCGGAGTCGTATTTATCGTGCGGTGGCGGTAAAATTTCCGGTCCTGGTCACCCTGAAAAAAAAATGGTGTTAAAACGCAAAGAAACATATAAAAATCTCTGCTTTGTTCTCCGAGTTACCGGTTCTAATTCGGATCACCGGGTCAGGCCGGGTCCGGAACCTCGACCCGATGACACAGACCAAAACTTTACTCGATTTACCTGGTGACCCCCACCCCTCATTCGAAAATCACCAGTGGCACATTAATGGCCCAATATCTACTTATCGCCAAAAGCCGTCGGACAAGGCGACGCAACCTGGTGGGAAAGAGACACCGAGCAAAATTATTAGTAGTGGTATTCCAGCAGTAAGATATAAGGCATTCCGCCAGTGGCCTGCCGGTAGTTCACATTTCTACCGGTATGTACATTAAATAATGATCTATTTGTACCGTATTATTTCAAACATTACACATATATATGTAGTAATGAATAGTAACGAAATCACTTCAAAGTTCTATGAGAGCGGTAGGAATTTTGCTACCAGTGGGACCGTGTATCGATGAGTAGCATAATTTACACCAATGAGCCGCTAGCTTCTGGCGACGTTTTGCGCATGGAGTCGTTTCAGCTCTGATGAAGTCATGTGTGAGGTAACCTATTAGCTAGCAAGCTAGCTCCATAAACGTTGGTGTTATCTGCATAAATGTAACTGGACTGTCGTACTGAAAATAAATCGGAGGCTCTCGGCTACCATTGGTACGGCTTATTGAATAGTCCACACAAGCCGGTCAGCATCGAGTAGTAGTAATTCTGAAAGATGAAAGTTCCGAAAAGTGCATACTATACAAAAGAACAAGAGTTGTCAATATAAATATTGTTGTAGATAACTGGCTACAACTTAATACCATTAGCAGAAGCTTTAAAACGATAAAATCAGACCCTGAAGTTTCGAAGTCAATTCAACAGCACCTCAATAGCACAGCCAACATGCAGATGTTGGAATGGTGAACCTGAAGTTTGAAATTACTCATTCTCTTTCGACATCTACAGGAAAGGATGTGGAAAGCAGTCGCCCAGAAACCAACTCGAAAGGTATCATCCCAGCACTTAATTATCCTGTTGTGACTAAGGAAAAAAAAAAAAAACCTTGAAAAGAACTCAGGATCGTAGGCCGCTGGTATCGAACCCAGTACATCCCGAATGCCAAGCCAACACTCTATCAAGTAAGCTACGGACACTTGGTTCTGGAATCTGAAGTTAACACCACTAGAACAGAAAACCAATGTTAGTTAGTTCGAGGCCTTGACAAATAAATCTTATAACAACACGCGGAAAGTGTTGGACTACACACACCGGCCGGCTCTCTATAAAAGTAATACACAAAACTGATAGGCCATTCTCGAAACAATGAGCTGTTAAAATTATGTTGAATTAACACCGTTTTTTTTAAAAATGTATGTTCCTCCAGTTATAAGCTCTTGAGAACTTTTCATGCCCTGGGGGGGGGGAGGGTGTAATATCCCTCAGTTATATTCAGAAGAACATATTATCAAGAATGAAGATTGTATCAGATTGGTTCCTTATTATTTAATGCTTTTCAAAATGGTTTGTAGTGGGTTTAATTTATTGTCATCAGGATGGCGAAAAACATATTTTCTATACCAAAAATTGTGAAATATTACAACTAGGAACGAAAAATTTCTTCCGAGCAGTTGGCAATTCTGATTCACATTTTATATTTGGTTTATTTGCTACTGGCGAGAGAGAGAGATTCTCTTTTTTATTATTATTTTATTATTTTGTGCTTAGTCATGTTATCTTTATTATTGACCTATCCTACTCTTGTGAAGTTCGTCTCACGGTGGTGATGGTAGGTATAGCATCAAAGGAACAACAATAATAATAAAAAGATAAACGAAGCAACAAAAACGTACAAGCAAAAGGACAAATAACGTCATTTTTTTTCTCTCCCTCTCTCTTTCTCCATTCTTGACGATTTAATTGTTGAGCAAACATCTTTAGAAAAGCTTCTTCATGTGAGGAATTACAACAACAAGAACCATCATTCTTTGCGCTGTCTGCAAAGAACGAAACTAGGCTGAGGACATCTGGCTGACGGTGTCTTTAAGGGGAGTTGTCAAAGATCTAGGTAGTATGAAATATAGTGTACCTAATCATTCTGTATTGTTCACAAAGCTCGTAATGTTAGCTTTATTCAAGATGCTCACTCATTCCTGCAAATGACGCTGTTAGCAACGATTAAGGCTAAATTACGCTTCTGTCGGCGTAAGAGATGTGCTATCATGATTATAATTTTAAAGGTAATATACCAACACTAAACAATTATAACTATTATTATTATTAGCTGCTGTTGTTGTTTTAGTATGCTGTTATTTCGTGAGCTTACGGTAATTCAATTACATTTCAGTCAGTGCAGCTTAACAATGACAAATTCCCGCCAAAAAACATGCTGTGTACACAATCGTCTTCTGTAAAATGTACCTAACAAAAGACAAGCTTTACAGAAGTATGTATGTGCCTACTAAATTCGGAAGAATGGAATTCCGCTCGAATTGAGCGGAAAGATGGACCACTCAGATCAGATAAGAAATTTCGCTCCAAACTAGATGGGATCTATGGTGGGTCTTTTCGATGGGAATGCAACTTTTTTTTTCTTTTTTTTACATAATTTCCCATCTATGCAGGTGAAATTTTCATCTGTCGAACAGAAAAATGTTGAAAATGTAAAAAAAAAAAAAAAAAAAAAAGACAAAAGGGAGCATTTACTCATAATTAGAAATAAATTAATGTTCCTATGAATGAAAAAAAAAGAGAGACTTGACTGACCCCGGTGGCAATTGAAACTGCTGCCTTCCGGTCAATGAACCAATGCTTTGTCCCCTACGCTAGCCAGGGAACTGCGATAAAAAAACGCCTTCGAAATGGTCTCTTTCGTCTCGTCAGGTACTTGAGAACAATGTTTAAAGATTTCTTGTATATACCTTACTCCTGACGTCTTCTGACATATTATTGTCATTGAGGAAAGTTATCAGGTCTTCTGTTGTCATTTTTAACAAAATGCGATTTACTTCACACTAAGGTTTCGTCTTTTGATGACCTTCGCGGTAATAAATGGCGGCTAACAAATTTGACTCCTGCCCATGATGGATTGTGAGCTACTCTAAAACTATGAGAAATAACCCGTTGAAGTTTGAAGAATAAATTTCACCCGTAAAGCATATAAAAAAAAGGTCACATTTTCTATCTATCACTCTTTTCAATTGCAATTCAATCATCTTCGATGAAATCACTTTCTCATCAAAAAATAGTGATAATTTCCTCTCTTCTGATTTAGTGTGTGTATCGAAGACATAAAGAGTTTTGAGTTCTATAGCGTGTAACACGCAGATGAACCATAGTGCACAAACTACATCCACACAAACGTAGACAGAAAAATATATGTTACATGTCACTACTTTATTACATTACTACACGAATCGTTGACATCTCACATTTATTATCACGGAGACTGTCACGCCATCTATGGACAGATGTTTGCTCTGTGAAGTGTTGGTTCCCCTTAAAGAAAGAAAATAGAAGACAGGAAATTCTGAAGAGATTGAAGAACCAGCGGACGAGTGAATCCAAATCTCATTAATTGTAATTTCCAACAGAGCAGAAAGTGAAACACAAGCTTTAGCTTTTGCCAGGTTTCTTAATATATACAATTACCAGAACAAGAGCAGTTATGAACGAGTACATCCGTCAAGGTCGTGGGTGGCCAAGTGTGAAAGACATTGAGTGAACTAACACCTGTCACCAGTCTTGTTAATCTCCTTAACGTGAGGTAAATAATTAACATTTTTTTCTCTCTTCAAAAAAGAAAACCCGATATTTAAATAACTACCAACAGCGGTGGTAATGTTTAAATCCTTGTGATTATTTTAAGATACAGTGTTACTAAACAGACGTCAAATGAAGGAAAACTAATGCTTGAGTGTTCATTAAAATTCAATGTGAGCGGCGTGGGTGGTGCGCGCCCCCTCCAGAGAAAATATTTTATTTTTATAGCATTATATCAACAATTTGCCTCAGAAAATAAAATTTGTCTAGATGTATCAACTTTTGGGGTTACCGGATTCATACTCCGTAACAAAACTTAGGAAAATGTGATCAGTTTATACAAAAATAATAATAATAATAAGCTTTTTAAATATATACTTTTCTTAAACAATTCGTACTAAAAAATAAAAAAATAAATTTTTGTTTACGCATGACTAAAAAGAAAAGCATGGGGCGCACCAATTCAAGAATTTATAAAGTGACTGTATATGAGAGGGTGCCCCATTTTTTTCTTTTTAGTCATGCACAAACAAAATTATTTTTTTTACTATTTAGTACGAATTGTTTAAGAAAAGTACCGTATGCCTTTAAGAAGTTTTTTATTATTTCTTTTCGAGTTATTTCGGTGCTTGGATACATTTTCTCAAGCTAAATGTTTTGTGACACAAATCCTAAAGTGTTCAGGGACCAGTCAAACCCAGGCTAGTATTTATTTTAGGATGAAGAAGTCCATATTATGTATATGAGTTCTTTCCACACACACACACACATATATATATATATATATGTATTGTCACCCGACTTACATCGTTGTGCAAAATTTTATCATTCTATGACGTCGGGAAATGAGTTAAATTTAAGTTGCAAGATTTGAGGGCACCACGATCTACTAAAGAAAAGAACGTAAAAAAATCATTTAGCAGGAAAATATTGAACAGTATCTTGATCTATTCTTCAGACTTACGCCTCCCCCCTTCCCTCATGAAAATCCTACATCCGCCCCTGATGTACATTCTTTCTTTCCAGATATCTATAAGACTGCACACATTCGGAAGTTAGAAAATAAGAGAGTGTGGCATACCGTTATACAAATCAGATTATACTCCTCTTCTTATATATATTACGGTACCATTCAAAGATGATTTTATTTTCATTTATTTATTTGTTTCCAAGCGGTCGTAGTTCAGTTGGCTTTCCATTCGGAATATTATGTACTCGTCTCCAGTGGCCGCCCATCAGCCTCACTGAGGGTCTCCCTAGTTTTCCATATCCACACCAGGAATATGCTGGGAGAATACCTTGAATGACCTTACTCAATTTCTTGCCTTTGTTGTTAATGTTGTTATTATAGTCTTGAATGTAAAATTGCCGCTGAGTTGTATTTGCATTGACTGAATACCTACACGGTGTATTAAGGTCCTAAACGAGCTGGTGAGCTTCTATGGACGGGACCTACAGTTTTTCTTCGTAAAGTAGACTCCGTTCAATGGACTCTAGCTGGAATTGAACCCATGACCATGCGCAAGCTATATTTGGAGTTTATTAACTATTTCGCGTCTTTAGAGAACACTTGTCACATGTCTACTTTTATATTTTAAAAATGAGTTATACAGCAATGTGGGTTGTTCAGGTTCTTCTAACGTTTTAAAGAAGCTTACGAACAACTCTATTTCATCAAAAAGTTTCCTTCTTTTAAAATGTAATTCCTTTTACTTTTGATGGGATTGCTCTTCTTCAAAATGCTCTTCTGTGAAACTTAAAAATGGATATGCGACAAGTGTACTCTAAAGACGCAAGTTGATCAGGTAGAGACAAAGTTATTTTGTGGTATAAATGTCTTGCAGAAGTTAGAAAGAGGAAGTTCAAGAAATACTCTTTAGTTAGTTGAATTTTAGTTTTATTTATGGCCTCTAGGCATCCCAGGCTCAGGCCTAAATAGGATGGGGGATGCTGAAAGGTAGTCAGACACGGCCTAGTAGTAAGTGTCATCTCAGCATTTTCCTGGTGCGACTGAAGAGAAACCCTGGGAAAACCTGAATCAGTAAGGCTGGCGCTACGATCGTTTCCATGACCTTCCGAAAGTTAAGCCAACCCTCTCCCAACTGAGCAACGGCCGCTTGGTCTTTTCAGTTAGAATATTTGTCCAATGTTCGAGACTGTCTCTATCATGTTTTACTGCGATTGTGTAGCCGTTTGAACCTCACCACGGTTGACCATGAGAGTTAGTTTTAAACTAGGTGATATACTGTACCTCGAAATTATTCTTGTTAAGCAGCAAATAGACAATGGTTCATTTTTCAAAAACATAAAAAGTAGATTGGTGGAATTAGAGGAAACCGTGCCTCTCTCTGTTCTCAATTGTACAGGCGATTTGTGCATATAGGATCTGAGGATCGTCCTACAGTCAACAGAGGTATAATAAACAATTAACGTTATGAATGGAGAGATTTTTCAAAATAAATGCGCAAATGTCAACTCTAAATCTAGGAAACTGATGTATTGCCATCTAGCGGGAAAATATCGAATGTATTATTTCATATCTACTGTCTTTTTTGCGGGGGAAGGGGTGATTCGGATATTGTAGAATTTAAAGAATTTACAGTTCCTACACTTCATAAAAACCACGAATCGCTACTGCTCAACTCACAAAACCAAAATCGCAGTAACATAGAACAATTTACAAGGCAACTTTTAGAAACATTTACAGCAGCTATGTCATTGTTTTTAATTAACAATCTAGCCAGTTGTTTATCAAGAATCGTTTGTGTAAATATACACGTACAGTTCCTTAAAACACACATATGAAAGTTTTAGTTTGAAATTTGAAGCTGTGCAAAGAATAAGCTATAATTCTGCAAGTTGTGTAGGCGATAGAGAAAAGCTCGATGACGTATAACATTCCTACAATTAAGAAGTACAGGAGTAAAAAGGTGCTAAATCAACACTGGTTGCAGAAGTGTATTTTTATTTTCAATACTTCGCACATATACTTATATAAATAATAATAAAAAAAACTTAACCATCTCATTCATTTTGCTTCAATAGTTTACATCCAAGTTCAACGAAGCAAGACAGGTGCAGAAGTTGTTGTAGAGACCTCCACCTATGTTTATTTGACACACATTCACTATATGAAGAATGTAACGCATTCAATGGATAAACAGGAGGATAAAAAAAAAGGAATAAAATCGTGAGAAGTTCCTCCCAGTGTAGCAACAACTTCATTCCAATGAATCAAATATTTTTATTAATATACGATACTGTGTGAAACTCTCTGTCATGAGCTTCTACATTTAAAACTAGAATCTTTTAGAATTCACAATGACTATAGCTGACAATTAAAAAAAAAAACTCTATATGACATCTGCTTACATGACATCGCGAATATCTGTCGGCGTCTTTGATCTTCACGTACATTCGATCTTTCTTCACGTGAACGTTGTGTTTTGTTTTACAGTTTGAGTCATCCCTACCCATTATTCCCATTCGATGCTCTTTTGTTTCCTTATATACAGATTTCACATTATTTTTTTTTTAACATCTTCTAATCTCTTGATAATCAATTGGCCAGTACGTGAATAGTAGCTACGAGGTCCCGAGGCGAGCTAACAAGGGATGTATCCCAGGTCGTACAAACAGATCATCACTACATTTGATTAGGAGTTTCTTTACTGTGCCCATTATTTGAGGCGGAGAGCGAAACTCTTTTAGCCAAACAGGGTTACCGTAAAACTAGTACTCTTAGTTTGTTTCCTTAACTGCTTTAAAGGAAACAAGTACCGTATTTGCCGGCGCATCCTCTTTTTGTGGACGATTTTCGGGGGGAAAATATCATCTACGTTAAAATTCCATTAGTTTCCGTACTTTCGGGTTCGCCGGCCGGGTGGTCGAGCGGTCTGCGGCGGTAGGCTATCGACTCAACGGTCCCGGGTTCGAGTCCCGGCAGGGGCATGGGTGTGGATTTTAACACTTAACAGCTAAAGGCAAATCGTGACGGGCCGAAGTCCAAAGTTACTAAACTGGCCCATATAAAAATAAAGTTTTTTACCGTACTTTCGGAAGACAATCTTACGTCAGCAATATCTTAGACCCTACATTCAAAATTACAAAATAAATGTAAGGGGAACAAAGGCGGTGAAATACGACTCTTCAAATTCAACAGTATTGTTAATGAACCTACAAAATATTGCCGATAGTTGCTTGTATTTGCCGGAGTATAGGAAGTACCGGCGTATAAAACTTCCCCCCCCCCCTTTTATTAGGTTAGGACGATTTTCGAAGGAAAAAAGTGCGTCTTTTACGCCGGCAAATACGGTATTTCCAGACTTTTGATTCAACCACTCCACATTAATGTCACACATTTCCTTCTTTCTCAGTGGAATAAATTTAGGACAGCACTGGTTTCATCAGCGTATTTGTAGTCAAAGACTTGCCCTGATTCATATATTATATGGATCCCCTCCCATTAAAAAATTTCGAACATTACAGACTGCAGACAAGATGAGTGTACTTTCACCCTCTATCTTCTATAGTGTTGCCACGAGACGAGACGAGACGATAGAGAGAAATGACTATAGAAAACGAGACGAGACAGAGCTCTCGTAATGTAAAGTATACATCTTTTCGAGACGAGACACACTCTGGACAAGATATTTTCGATACAATACAGCCTAAATCTCGTCTCATGGGCAACACTAATTCTGTAACTATAAGTCTACCGGCCAAATTTCCCTACAGTGAAAACTGCAGAGTAACCGAACAAATATCCAACGTTGACCTAACCTCGGTGCTACTTTGGTAGAAAACTTATGCCAGACCCACTTGGAGTCAGAAGTTCTTCCGGCTTAGATATGGACCCAACCGCACAGTAATGAAACTCCTAAATGTACCAAATATGGCGATTATCTGTTTGTACCACCTTGGGCACATCCCTTGTGAGTCTGGCGTTCATGTCACTTAACATGCATCTGCTTCATTACTTATGTCTTTTTGTTTTCTTTTAGGCCTTAGATAACCTCGTTTTAACCCCATGGTATATTAACGACAAGACTGACAATCACTATTTCCCGTGTTCCTGGAAGATGGCAGCAGCTCTTTTAGTAGCCTTTGCTACCAGACGCGGTGAAATCGGTCTAATAAATGGATCACTGTGTTGAGTATAGCAATGGGACACATCATACATTCTGTATTGTCCTTGGTTTCTAGTTAAATATAGCCAAATTACTTTATTGTAGGAAAGTGTACATTTATAGTAAAAACTTGTTTAACACGTTCAACTTTCATTGTCTTTCTCATCTTTCTCCTGCACTGGTTAAAAGTTTACCCTACCACAAACGTATCTTAGTTTTCTGTCATAATTGTCGACCAATGCGATGTGTTATGTAGCTTGAAATATACGTATAATGAGATTGTCACACATGCCCACCCGGAAGAAAATCTGCTACAACCTTTGCTGCAAGTCAGTTTACAAGAAAGGATTATTGTTGAAGGATTATTCTTCGCACTTTTAATTGATGTAACACCAGTGATTCCGCCAGATCTCCATTGTGGGATGTCACCACCCAAATCCTCAAGAGCACCCCAACTTTAGTAACCAACCAAAATTCCACTTACACCGTCCCAATTTTGAAACTCCAAACTGAAAATCCTGGCGGAATTTCTGTGTAACACAGTTTCTTTCTCGCCAACCAACAATGATTTTTTTTTTTGAAACATACCTGGATAAAGCTAGCCAACCATAGCTATCTGGTAATTTCCAGTAATATGACTAATAAAAACCAGCCATCGCTCAGTTTTCAGGGATAATGGGATAAAAAAAATCTTTCGGCAGGCCTAGAGGCTGAGGTAGACTTCGAAGTGTTTTTGATTGAATTTATTGGAGTAAGTGCAGAATAAAAACACTTTACGTAAATATACTTTATTAATTTTATTTTCAATTAAAAATTATATATACGGTAACTAATTACCCTAATATGTTAACTAATTACCGTGCAAACTTTTTGTTATTAGAACTGAATGCAGTGATATTCCAATTGAAATTAACAGAACCAAATGAAACCCGCCACCTTGTATACCCCTAACGAAATATGAGCGTTATCGAGAAACTAGTTATTGATTTATAGATTAATCATCAAGAGCTTTTCAACGTTACCCCACAAGACATGGTTTTAAAATTTTCGAATTTCCATCCCCACCCTCACTCGTACCCCCACAACCCCTGAATCGTTGGTGTCACCGTCAACTTCTTAGGGAGTACTATAATTTATGCAGACAAAGTTTCCCTATAAACTCCATAGGGGCTGATATATATTTTTTCAAAATTTCAACCCCCACCCCCTTGAGCCGATTTTGTTCATTAATGAACTTAGCCGAGCTTAGAAAAATTTGGATCAAATATCTTCAAAATTATGGCCGCTAGTGTGTATATACAGGGTGTTTCAGGACCTCTGGTACAAACTTCGGGAGGTGAATCCTCACATCAAAACAAGAAAAAAAGTTTATATTAACATGCGCCCTATCATGCGTAGTTTCGGCTCTAGAGGACCCCCGAAACGTCCAAAACTGTATTTCAAGGCGATTTATTTCGAACACTAATAGCTGTAGAGCTTGCGGTCCATCGTTTCGTCAAAGAAATCAGAAGATGCACATTTCATAAGTGATGGGGAAATGCACGAGGGATTGAATATGGCTGTGACAGCCTTGTCAGCTTGTTTTAATTAAATTAAGGACGGATACAAGGGCTCAATATAATTATATCTTTATTTATTTAAAGTGCATATCCTAGATACAGGATGTGATAGCCATTTTACACTAGAATATTTGTCAATTAAGCACAAATTTTGTATTTAATTTTTAAAGCGCTTAGGTAACTTTAGTTGAGGCCTTGTCAATTAGAGATCCAAATCCTCATTCACTTAGATTCCTTTTCCATTTCTGCTAAAATAAGTGATGAAGATGGCCGCAGCAAATATCATCAGAACTGCACCCACGGTTATGATAAGAAACCATTTTTCTCATTCAGCGCATGTGTGCAAAGAACTGAAAACTGTAACTATCCTGAGCATACGAAAAGTCTCCGGGTTTTCCAAGATTGAAGTGAAACAACATAAAATTGAAAAAAATAAAAAAATATATGCTGATCTTTACTGGAAATTCCTAGCAACGTTTACAAAAATGTTTAACAGTAGAGGATTGTGACTATATTAAGGTTGCAAAAACTAAAATTACCCAGTAATTTATACAATGACAGAGAGCTTTTTCCATTTCACAGCTTCAAAGTGTTGTGACATCCCAAACGAGACTTGGATGACTTGTGTTTGTTACACATTGTACGCATGAGTGACAAAAAAGTACTTTTAAAAAAAGTACCAAATGAGATAAAGAAATGAAAAAAGAACACTAGCTAGCTACTACCGGATGTTTCCATCCCTACCATACGCTATGTGACCAAGTGCGGTTACAGCCAAGAGGTTTGTCTATGCGGAACCAAGCGTCGCCCGTCCGCTCCAATTTCTCGAAACGACATCTTCTTTTTCATTTGCTTTAGTTGTTTTATCCAGTTTTATCATTCTGCGTTGTTTTGTCGTGGCGCCAGAATAGCAGGCATCGCTTTCCGAGAGGACTCGAAAAAAAAAAAAAGAAAGAAAATCGAAGTTCCATTTCTGTTTTTGTGCAACAGAGTGTGGAAATCGACAAGAAAGGTCTAGGCATTGTATTTCTCCTCTAAAAAAGAGCCACGAAATCATATATCACACCTAGACTGAATGATATCACAAAAGAATAAATAAATATCTTCTGAACCACAGGGTGAACCATAAATCTGATTTCACGATAAAATCCCCACCCTTAGTTAAGCTGCTGACTTGTGCCTGTCGATCTAATTCAGCATTTAGTTTCTAAGGATGGAACTGCTGAAGTATGTTCGTGTTGGTATACGAGGCAAAGTGTGGGTGCACAAACAAACATATGATATTCCTTGTTACAGAAGCGGCCTTTCCGTACCACTCATCACTGACTTCACTAAAAATATTCCAGTACAGCACGTTTCGCTCACAGAGAAAATTGCGCTCAGTAAAGCCCTCTTTATGCCACTCTTTTCCTTTGTTACACTAAACAATTGATACTACAATGGCCATAATAGTGTAATAATTTTAGTTTGAATTTAGCCTTTAGGCATCCATGGCTCAAGCCGAAATTTGCCTACAGGCACTTTTTTTCAATAATATTACAATGATGAAATAAAAACAAGATACAACTTGTCTGTGGTGAACTCCGGTAAACTTGTTAAGATGTCCGGCAGCAGAACACAAACCTGTGTGCCTCCCCAGTGGCGATTCCATGTTCTAGTCTGTAACAACAAGGTTACGGAGGCTGTATATGAAGAACATTAAAACTGTTTTGTTGAAATTGGAGTATAATGAAGCTCGTAGCTAAAAGCAACATCTCCATGATTTTACTTTCAGTCCTACTAAAATGAATGTCGTGATAACCCCTTCCTTTCCCAAAAGTTGTGTTGACTGCGGGATGTCATTGCTCAGGGCTTCGTACATAGACATTTAAATAAACAAGTTAGTTGAATGTAATGTATACGTTTACATTAACATCATACTAGTCAAATCGCAATCTTTCACATTGTTCCTTTGTACCACATGACGTTAGTTATATGTTGGCAGCTACGTGAGTCAAATGAAGTAATGAAACTTGTTAAAATTAATGTTGACTAACTATAGCAGTTCATACAGTTCTATTATAAGTATAGAAAACATATTTTTCCTTTCGCATGCGTATTAGTGAATTTGCTTTAATCCTTTTATATTAATCACGATTTATTTTGGGAGTTAAGTTCGGTATACGGCATCCCAACTGCGGAAGGTCTGTGCTAACCGAATCAAACCTGACCTAACTTAACCTAACCTAGCAGGAAAATTGAAATAACTTGAATCTGGAGAGCTTTAAAGAAAGTGGATGCCATATATCGAATAAATGCCATTTTAAAATAAAATTGGTTAGCAGCAAGCAAGACAGAGGAGAGGAAACAATTCCGATATTTTCGACTCCTTTGCTAACTTCACGCTACCCTTCCGTCTTATCTCTTTTCTCAACGGCCTTCCAGAAAACAATTTTCTAACCAATGAATAAATAACGAATTCGTCAAATACTGCTGTTGGATTGCAGCAATCTTCCAAGGTATAGGCCGATATAGACAAAATAACCATTAAAAAAATGCTGAAGATGAACGATAATGCACGTATGAGTATGTGAACGTGGCATATTAACTACACACAGCACTTAATAAATATGTCACGTCATCAATAATAATTTAATTCAAAACAAAAGAGTGATATTTTATCATACTTAAGCAAGCTTACGTGATGAAAAGCATTTTTTTAAAATAAAATACAAAAATCATTTCTCCGCAATAATGACATGAACTTAAAACTTTCCATTCTGATAAGACAACAAATATTATTAGTTGATTTTGTGTACCATAAGCGAAAGTATTCTCAACTCAGTTGCAATTAAGGTACCAATAAAGTCTTGGTTTACAAACGCCGAAACAGTATAGCTAGGAATAAACCGCATGCTGAATCATTCCTACGACAGCGCTTGATTTAAGTAAAAGGTAATCCAGTCTCATGATAACAATAATACTTGTAAAATGTCCCACATCCTTACAACAACGATGAGATTAATACACCAGATGAAACAAAAGTAGGCTATGGACCAGGCAAAACAAAAGAAACGCTGACAGTAGCATTAAATCATTGCATACAGTGTACACATATGGAGAATAGACTGATGGCGTTCGAAAACTAAGAAGAAAAAAGTCGTTGCCAGCCATGTCCGAAACACTTTTCCTTTTCCATCTTGTTACACGTGCAAGCGTGGTTGTAATGAAACGTTCGTTCTTGACTTTTAAGCTTTACCTGCACCGCCTTCTACTTGTATCTTAAAAGCATATTCCCTTGAGGCTACATTAGATAGATGGTCACTGCTACACAGAGAATGCACAAGACAATAATGGCTGGAAATTACTATGTCTTAAAAAACAAACCATCAATCAATTTTTCAGTCACTATAGATTCAATCAATTTTTGTTTTTTAAAAAGGGGGGAAATTATTCACTTTCTCAAAGAGAAAGCAACCATGATGCCGCAAAAGAAAAATTCTTATGTGTTTTGGGGCAAGGCAAAATTCAAATACATTTACCTAATTGAATTTTCATAGAGGCCAAAATAACAGCTGTGGTGGTCAATATGTCCGTCTCTGTATATATGGACGTTCTCTTACTCTCTGTTAGGAATAAGTGAAAGGCTGGACGAAATCATCCTATTCCGACCAAATTTGGCAAGATGTTTGAAGACATGGAAAACATACTTTCAATGTTTTAGGTATATTAAGGTATTTACAACATTTCAAACAACTATTGTATTTTTGTTGACTTCCGCTGCTACCGTCGTCTATACACAATTTTCTACAGTATATTAAAACATACTGTACATTAACTGAACTTACGTATTGTATTTACAACGTAATTGTCGGAAATAGTTGTATTTTATAATATATACGTAATTAAAGTCATATTTAAGTGATTATGCGTTAGATACAAACAAGAAAGAAACCGTTTCGTGGATCTGTCTAGTAAATTTGGATATGTATATGAAACGCAGACGCAATAACACTAGGCTATATGTTTTCTTGATTGGTTAGTTCATCTTACTCTCATTCCAATTTTTTTCCAGTAACTTTTTTAAATCAAATTTTTCATCCAAATACAAACAAATTATATCCCTTCTTAATCAAAGATGACACAGCTGAATGTCATTTTTTTTATTCAAAATTAAAAGTGTAATAGTTATAACAAACAATGGTAAAAAATGTTCCAATTAAATTTCGCACATGTGCACCCGGAGGGACTGGGTTTAAGAAAGACCAGTTAAGTAAAAACTGACATAATGTTATGGCTGAACTAACACGATAAGACGCCGCTGAGAGACTGACACTGGGTTTGTCACGGCTGAACTGACATGATAAGATTCCACGGAAGGATTGACTCTCAGGGTTTGTCATAACTGACGCGATAAACGCCGCTGAGAGATTGACACTCTGGGTTTGTCACGCCTGAACTGATACGATAAGATTCCACGAAAGGATTGACACTGGGCTTGTCACGGCTGAACTGACACGATAAGACGCCGAGGAAGGATTGATTCAAGCCCAATCTACATAGCACAAAAGGGACGATGACAAGGTGTCACGACGACAAGGTGTCACGACGACAAGTTATACCACATTTTGTGGGTCAACTTGTCGTCGTGACACCTTGTCGCCAGCGAACCAAAATAAAAGTGGCATAACCTGTCGGGTGCAGTCCCGACAAGTTGTACCTCTTCAGGAATGTGGGCCAACTTGTCGTCGTGACACCTTGTCGCCAGCGAACCAAAATAAAAATGGTATAACTTGTCGGGTGCAGTCCCGAC